>JARJDZ010010895.1:0-19690 GCA_030264555.1 Aleochara sp. GC000083
ATTAGGTCATAAGATTTCATGTTCATCTAGATAGCTTTTCAAGAATATGGTTATTATGGTTACATACGGTTGAATTTGAGTAATTTCCGGTTTTTATCGACATCCTGTCACTTTATCATTTCTACCTTGGTAAAATGTGCTTATAGTTGGATCTGCGGATCTGTGCTGGATCTGCCCTTCATAATTGGAGAGAGAAGTTTTGTAAGGTACAGAAAAAAACATGTAATGTACTTTGGACCACAAGACAGAAGTGAAAATTAAAAAATTAAATTTATTTTTAAGAAAACATTTTCGAATTAGTAATATTTTGAGGAAAAGTTTAAATATTACTGATTCAATCAGTAAGGATTGCGAAAGAAGTTAAATCTACCCGATGTTATAAGAAAAACAGCGTCCGATTATTCAATTTCAAAAGTAGTATGTGAGAAAATATAGTAACTATTTCATTACTAAAATTCAAGTAATTCGAATAAAAAATTTAAGGTAAGACGCCATATTATGAAAGCGCAAGTCTTTTAATTTTGAAATTTCCAAGAACGAACCTGAAATCATAATTAGTTTCGAAGATATTCAATTTTGATTGAAACCATTTCTACTTCTATATTACAAATTTTCCATGGAATATTTTAAAAATCTATATCCTCAGATCGAAAGATCAAAATGTGACCTTTCATTTGCTTTTTTAATCATGAAAATCGACCCACTAGTTTTCGAGTTATGATCAAAAAATCTCTTATGGAAATTTACATGGGGATTCAAACCGGAAACATGCCCTCGAAAAATTCATTATGGCGGCTCCCATTTGATTTACATTGGTGCTCCAAAGGATAAAATTGCACTTCCTTAGTCCATCCTTGGTCGATTCAATTTACACTTCACATTTTATTTAATATCTCGAGAACGACTCGACCGATTTTCACCAAATTTGGTACATAGACTAACAGATAGACTTAGATTCAAATTTTGATGGCGGCAAATCCAAAAAACCGTTGGGGGCGGCTATTTACCGCAAGCAAAGTGGAAAAATACCTGATACTGGTAAATCCGTTCGATAAATTTTCATCCAAATTTCAATATACAATAGTATCTTGACGAAGAAGCTGTAGCGGGGGTGGCAGACTGAAAACTCTCCGGGGGCGGCAAATAAACACTGTTGAATATCTCAATATACTTTTGCTAATATCTCAAAAACGGCTGGACCAATTTTTTTCAAATTTTCACCATTTATTTATTATATAATTATCAATAAATATCCAGATTTTCAAGTTATTCTGTCAGTTTGTTTATAACTTATTAATTGTTATAATTAAAATAGGGAATAAAGCAAAGTTTATACCAGATTTTCTCCGAAATGGCTTAAGCAATTTTTATCAAACTTGTTACATGGCTTGTAAATTCAAAATTTATTTAATTTTATGGTATATATTACTGAAATAAATAAATAAATAAAATGGCTTAAGCAATTTTATCAAACCAAAATTTATTTAATTTTATGATTGTATGTATTGAATAAATATTCAATGAGTCCATGAATATTTTTCGGTTTTCTGTGCTTCAGTTATTCATGAATGAGCAACAAATCTTAATAATTATTATTTCTGAATATATATGATATTTTATATATTTTAAAATTTTTCAATAACAAAAGGAAATTTTTGTCAAATTCAAAAACCTCTAAATTATTAATTTTTGTTTTCTGTAAATTGTGTATATAAATGAAAATTGTTATTTACAGAAATATAATTGAAGACATCATGATATATCTTACTTCCTCGAACGAATTTTACTCGAAAAAGCGTCTTATTCCGAGCGTTTCATCCCAGTTTGATTTCCCATAGAATTTTTACCACAGCGTGCCTAAAGATGTTTTTACTTCAAATATGGAACTCTGTTGGGGTCTAAGGTCAATTTTTTTCTTGGTTTTTCCTTGCTGTTAGTTGTCAGACATTATCATGAGATTTTTTTTTATGTAATTGTAGGGATATTACCTAATGAGAAAAAACTAATTGTCTGATAAAAATAAACAGAAGTTGTTTATAACTTGCTCACTCCGAATTCCTATCTCTAAATTTGCACATTCAATGCAGAACCGGAAAATTATTCTGTTCAAATTTCAAGTTACATTCCTGTCAGATGCCATGGGAATACATAGAAAATTCAACTTCACTTTGTAAGAGGGTTTGTAGGCAAATCGAATGCAGAACATGATTGAATTTTCGCATGGGAAATGCCCTTATTGAATAATATCATTGCACAAATGTCGATGCAATGCTTTGTTCTCCTCGTCGATGCCCGCCAAGCAAACACGCTCTGCAGTGCATTGTTGCTCGTTCGCATCCTTGTTTATTGTTTGCTTGTGCAAAATGTATATACCGGAATAGACGTGTGGGTACTCACTCGTTCTTCTGCAAATTGAGGAACGCTATCGAATCGCCGAAGCCCGTGAAGGCATCCTCGGCGATCACGCTGATGTTGTTCGAGCGCAAATCCAAATGGCGCAAGCGATGCAGACGTCGCAGCGCATTCGTTGGAATCGTATGGATGTTGTTGTCGCCGAGCCGGAGGTACTGCAGGTTCTCTGCGAGCAGAAGAGATTAACACATAAATGGGGTTCGTTTAAAATTCACCTTCGGGCCAAACTTTCGTCGTTTACCGTGCGCAAGTATTAAGCGTGGGGGTAAATTGGAAATCGGATAGAATATTGAAATATGAGTTATTCTAATGTAAAGGTAATGTAAAGGTAAATTGGTGTTTCGATGGAGGTGAAAATGAATTAAGAGTATGAAACCAAAGTAATCAATAAAAGGGATATTGTGGGATACTAATTTCAAGTCTCCTCGCGGATATCTTCTTTCAGCTGAATTTTTTTTTCCATTTTAAGGATCACCTTTTTCGATTGTAGATCATATAATAGCTATTATATTTCAGAGTATATTATTTCAAGTTCACATTTGTTCATTGTATTTCAGAAAATATAAATTATATTTAAGAATAGTAAAATGTATTTCAGATGAAATAATTTGAATTTCAGATTAGTCGTATGTATTTGAGAAACTACAATATGTAGTTCAGAAATTACCAAATTATCGATATGTATTACAGAATCTGTTGTTATAATAGTTAAGATTAGTAAATTGTATTTCAGAAAATACAAATTGTATTTGCGATTAGCCAAATGAATTTCAGAATATACAATTTAAATTTCAGATTATTCGTAGGTATATGAAAACACGTAATATGTAGGTATTTAAGAAAACATCATTTGGAAATCCGCATGCAATTATCGGACATGCAAGAATGGCAAAGATAAAACTTAACAAGAATTTTAAAAGAAGATGATGCACAAGTCTTGTTTACCTCGAAGTTGTTCCAAAGATCCGATATTATAAATATAAATTACTTGTTAAGGCAATCTAACTTATACTGTATACTGAATAAATATAATAAAAGCGTATAATTTTTATTTCTGAACTACAAATCATAATATTTGAAATACATGTGCAACTTTCCAAATTATAATTTACCATAAAAAATTGTTTTCAATCTGAAAAATAATGGATCTTTCCAGAAATATAAGTTCTGCTCCTGAATACATTTTGTTCTTTCTATTCCATTCTGATATTAATGTGTTAATTTCTACGCAAGAAAAAGGTGTAGTATGTTGTTGTTCCTATTGTTCCTAAGTAACATTCCAATATTCCAAGTAGGAAATAAACTGATTCATACATACGAATTTAATATTATGTAGCAAAGCCCAGGGTAATTTATTCAGTGTTGGACACCTTAATGACCATAATTTTAATAGGAGCCAAAAATAGTGTTATATGGTATTAACAATGTGTGTAATTCATAATTTACCTTCATTACTTATAAAGTTTAGATGGTCCAAATATTGCAATTTAGAAATGAAAAGTATTTTTAAATATATTTTGTAAGTATCCTTGGATATTATTTATAATTGCAATAAAACATTATGTAGGCAATCACAGGGCAGAAAATGATCTAGAATTCGTTGAAAATATCCTAAACAAATAATTGGGCTTAACATGATCCTAAAATTACATTATCTTCATTATCATTTGCACAATTTTCAGCAAATTTGGATTAGGTATACCAATAAAGATGATGGTGAATGCTGTGTAAAATAATGAATCCATGAAAAAATATTTATAGTCAAAAAATGAATTTTAAAACTATTTATTTTGAATATTATTCGTTATTGATTTAGTTTATTATTGAATTATTATATTTTAATATAAAAAATATAATATTTTTTATAAATTATTTATAATATCAATTGATAGAATTTAAAATTAACAAATAGATTACACGATATTGACAAAAGGGTTTTTTTGATGAAATTGTTGTAACAAAAAAGTTAAGAGTTGATGGGAAAACTTTAATATGAAACTTTAAAATATTCATGAATAATAGGAATAAAAGTACCAAAAATTCTGTTGGTCAAAGCGTTTGAGGCCAAGGTTACTATTTATAATTCAACTATTTTATTGGATAAGTGTATTTTCCATCCAATTTTGTTGCCTAGATTATTGGACGAAGAAAATTATCAGCTAACTTTTAATGTCGAATAATTTTTCGAGTCCAATTACAAATAATCCAGAATAACCAATTCTTCTTTACATCAATGAAAAATGAGGAATTTAATGCAGTAAATTTTCAAACTTCATTTTAGCCCTTGCAAAACTTAAGCCTATTTTTTCCGTTCTCAAAGTAATAAAAATTTCGAAATATATGAATCTTTTGTAGTTATCATATACAATTATCCTTAAGTGTTCTACACTAAAAATATCGTATCAAAATTGCATAAATATGAAATGAAAAATTATAGATATGTAAATTGTTTCAATGTAAAATTATAGAACGTTATGGCTGCAACCGGAAATACCAACTTTAGTTTGCCTCATAACTCATGAGAAATGTCAATGGAATTAGATATACTGTATCAATGCGTGCAAAATGTGGCGAATCCCAGTTACCACAGGGAAATGTGGAAAATCTACGAGAGCATCGTATATCATCTTTTCCATCTGGATGCAGAACGCAAGTTCTCACCGGAAGTGAATGATATACGGTTACGTATACCAAGCAATAATGAAATAAACTTCTTCAGCCTTTCATCCACTTTCTATCTGGTGTTTGATGGATCGCTAACTTTTGATTTGAGAATAATTTATTAGCAGTAAAATTAGAAATTTGAAAATTGCTATTCATTCATTTTATAAATAATGCAGGATGAAGGAAGTTTTCTTAGTTTCTGATTTGAAATGAGATTTGTTATGAAATTTGTTCCCATTTAGTTCATTAACTTTTAATTATAATTTTAAGGATAACAAAATGAAACTGGGCAAAAACTAAAAACTTTGTTCATTCACTTTTGGCATCCTGGATTAAAGTTTCTTCATTAATGATAGTTTTTATGAAAATCCGGAAAACAACATTTTGAACTTAAATTTCAACCCTGAAAAACTCATAAAAACTCTCCAACAGGACTAACTAATACGTTGCTCATTTACTCATGAGTAACTTATACACTTTACGAGGTCTGTGGGCTATAAAACACGTATCATTGGTCAACCAAAAGTCTGGAAACAAACGAGTAATGAAAATGTAGCAAAATAATGTGAAACATTCAGCGTAGCTTAATCCGAGGGTAATTAATTCCACGCAAATGCTGCACTTAACGTTCCATGAAACGTAAAATAAAATTTAGAAAATGTTACCTCACGCGTCCGGAAAAATGGGCGCTTTCCTACAAAGATGGATCCGCAGATAACTGAATAATGGCGCCATAAAATGAAAACATTAAAAAAGACGAAACGAAAATACGCGGCGGGTGAATAAATGAGGAGAAACCTCAAACCGCATGGTTGGTGATTTGTTACAATCATGGGGATTTTCTGCTTTGTTCTGCTGCAGCCTTTAGAAAATCACTGCTGGGCATTCTTTTCCTTTTTCATTTGATTTATGATTCATCTTTCACAAAAGGTATTTTTGAGAGCAGACTTGAATTAAATGCAATTGAACACAAAATTGCAGTAATTTGCAATGAATTTCGTTATTCATTTGCAAATGATTGGTAATTTTTCAGAATTGAATTAAACGAGTAGAAATTTTATCGAATTATTCTATTAATTATTTTTGGTCGCTCAAAATGATGGCTGTTTTGATCAGACACAAGGTTGTTGAGAAAACATTGAAAGTTTATATTTAATATTCATGTTATGCAAATTGGCGACAAGACCAAAAGCATTTTCCGATGAAAATTTGGAAATATTTTAATGTCATTTGAAAGTATATTAAGTGACCAATAAAATAATCTTTTAAAGATTCAAATTTGGCTTCGGATTATAGAGTGAATATTAAAAATTATTAAATATTAATTAGAAAAATATGAGGTTTATTAGCAGTAAAGCCAAAAAGGATTTCCAAGTGGAAATTTACAAATATTTCAACGCTGATCAAAAGTATATGAATTCCCAATAAGATGAGTCCTTGATGCATTTGGATTTTATTTCCGGATGCCAAGAAAAAATAAAAAAACCATAGTAATATTAATAGTAAGGAATATTAGAGTCAAAACTCAAATTATTTCCAAATGCAATTTTCAAATAATTGAACATTAATCTATAGTACATTTTTAGCAAAATAGTCTTTGAGAAACTCCTTATTGACTTTCGTTTCACAAGAAAACAAAATAATAATTGGCAATTGAAATTTTAATTCTTTGTATTTCCATAATTCTTTAAAATAGTTTCAGGTCAGACAAATGCATTGTACAACAGTCTTTCAAACTAAGGTAACAAATTTAATTTTGTTTACTAAAAATTATTCGTATAACATAACTATTTTCTAATCTCCAAGAAATAGTAAGTTATTAAATCCATGAATACAAATTTCCAACTTTCAAGTTCTCTCTTGAAATATTTAATTATGATAGTTACAATTAAGAATATTAAAGAAAAATGAGACTTAATTTATTTATATGCATGTATGCATCACCAAATAAAGAAATTGGTTACTTAAATCGTTTTTCAATTCGGATCAAATGCATTCTTTAAACTGAACTCATCTTAAAAATAGTCTTTCAACGTAAGTTTATTCATATATTTTTTGTATTACTGAGAAATATTCTTTAAAACCACAATTTTCGACTCACCGAGAAATAGGGAGCTATTAAAGCTATAAAAATGCTTTTTAAGTTCTTTCTTGGAATATCCAATTATGATAGCTACCACTAAAGAATATTAAAGAAAAAATGGGTCTTAATTTGTTTACATGAATGTTTGTATCAATAAATGAAGAAGTTGGTTACATAAGCAGTTATTTCTGATCAAACGCATTTCTTAAAATGAACTTATTTTAGAAATAGCCTTTCAAAATAAGGTTTCTTAATTCATTTCTTATTACTGAGAAATATTATTTAAAACAGCTATTTTCTACTCTTCGAGAAATAGGATGCTATTAATGCCATAAAAACAAATCCACAACTTAGAACTTCTCTCTCGGAATCCTTAATTATAAAACCATTAAAGAATAATAAAGAATGGGACTTTATTTGTATACATGCATGTGTGCATCAACAAATGAAGAAGTTGGTTGCCTAAGCAGGACGTAAATATTTCAGAAGGTTGTTTGGCCCGGAAGTGGGTCAAAAGTACAAAGTACCCACAATGCCGACTTCTTCTTCTTCGTGCTTGCCACACGAGGTAGATGTATTTACCTCATTTAAAGTACGAGTGCCTCATAAAGTGCGCAAAATGCAAGCAGCCCACAGTTAAAAGCAAATGTTACATTCCTCCTCGGGCTCGTTGGTCGCGACCTGACGTGTGTATCTCCGCGAGTGCGCATTTCGCACATTTCAGATTGCACTGCCAAAAGAGGAGACCTTTATCATCCGTATGATAGTTTTCCTAAAAGGGAATAAAAGTGTAGAGCTCAGTGCGAGTGAACTGCAAGTTATTGGTGTGTTTCCATCATGGTTTCCGCGTTTTATGACTTTTATTTTCCGCCAGGATAAAATGCTTTTCGGTAGTTTCCAGGTTGTCAACATGTGAACAACCTCGCCGAGAATGGAAGTAATTCAAAATTAAAGCAAGTTGCTATATGGACACGTGTATAATGTCCAAAAGTTTCGTGTCCGGGTAGTAAATAAATGAAACTGTAATGGTATGTGCCACCTGAATAAAACGTCATCCATCACAATCTCACCCTGGCGATTTCCCACCGGAAATTTCACGTTGATAATGTCAGACGTGCCTCCGAGAATATTGACTGAATTTTCATATATGAATATTCTATGTTCTTGTTTTTTGTTTTTTCGTGCCTTGCTTTGGGGACATCGACGTTTTGATTGGTGATGTTGATTCAATTGTAAGTAAAATGTAGTTTTAACCATGTTTCCTTCGATTTTAATGAGTAAACTTTTGAAAATCATCATAGCTAAAGAAATCGTATTTTAAATGTCTTAAAGTTTCTGATATCACACTGAATTACTTAATTCAAATTAATTTTCATTGTATTTAAGAGATTACTAAAAAGAACAGCAGACGTTGAATATATATTAAAGAACTATTGAAAAAAGTACTTAAACTTAATGTCCATATATTTTTTAAATGTAAATATTCCGAACCTATTTTATTATGTGATCAATACTTCTAAAATTAGGATAATGAACTAGAAATTGTTTCAAACTTGTTGTGTGTTGTTGTATTTTGAATATTACAATGAATAAGAAAACCTAGATTGCATGTTTTAGAGTTTCCATACCACTCTGAATTACTTAATTGGTAATCAAATTCTATTGTATTCAAAAGAATATTTAAAAAATAAATAAAATCTGATGAAGATATTGTCACATTTGTTTCATCATTTCTCTATATATAATGTATTAATCCGATATATATTGCAAATGTTTTAGAAATGGCACTAATTTGAACCTATTTTATTATCTGATCAATAATTCTAACATACATTTTTGGACACTCAAAACTGAAACTAGGATAAACTTAGTTTAAATTTGGGGGTTGTGCTCCACAATATAATACACTAATATCATCATGATTAAACCAAATATAATTCACAAGTTTCTAAAGTCACTCTGAATTACATTATTCGTAATTAAATTCCTTTTGCATTCAAGAGAATGTTTAAAAATGAAGGGGAAGTATTTATTACCAAAAATTATATGCTAAATCTGACCAACATATTGTCACACATTTACTTCATTGTTTCTCGAGATGCAATGTAATAAAACCGATGTATTTTCCAAATGTTTTAGATATATATAAATATTTTGAACCTATTCTATTATCTGATCAATAATTCTAACATAAATCTTTGGACGTTCAGAACTGAAACTAGGATCAAATTAATATAATTTTGGGGTTTGTGTTTCACAATGTAATCGTAAGATATGGTGTTTTAGTTTACAAGACATTTTGAAAATCATTATGATTAAAGCAAATGCAATTTACATGTTTTAAAGTTCCTAATGTCACTCTGAATTACTTTATTCGCAATTAAATGATTCTGCATTCAAGAGAATATTAAAAAAAGAAGAAGTAATTATTACCAAAAATTACATCTAAAATCTGATAAACATTTTGTTAATAATTTTTTGTTATTTCTCTATATACGATGTTAAAAAAACAATAAGTGTTTAAGTTTTAAATATATCAATAATTCTGAACTATTTTATTATGTGATCAATCAATAATTCTCAAGCTGTTTGGATAATTAGAACTAGAGACTAGGATAAAATTAGTTTGATTTTGGATCTTGTGCTTCCAATGGAATACAAATTATTCCAGTTTGCAATGTATTTTATTCCAATGCCAACTGATACGTCTTAAGAGCTTTATGAATTATAACTTTCCTCTATCACTCAAATAGTAAAATAGTTGCTACTCTATTAATTGACCAAGTTGGTAGACTGTTCTTGAAACTAGATCATCTCACGATCAAATACAGTGAGATTAAGGATCAAGGCACTATTCAACAATACTTAAAGGAAAGTTGTCGACAACTTGTGAATATGAATTATTAATTAGCAACTTCAAATCCAATTACGGAATATAGTTAGAAGATATTTGGCGTAAAATAGTTTAATGTCACATTCTTATGGGACAATTTTAAGAAATGAAATTTTTTCGAAAAATTTTTCTCTTCTAGAAATTCACAACAATTCTAAGAAATATTTAATAAACTTACCTTCCAAGCCAGCAAAAGCTTCATCATCAACGACATCGATCTTGTTACCATCCAATTCGAGGGAGTTCAGCATTGTCAAATGTGAAAAGACTCTCGGTGGCACCTCTTTTAACTTATTATGGGCTAATACCAACGAATCCAAATTTCGAAGTCCTGTGAACAGCAAACAACCAGATTATTAATTTACCTTTCGGATAAAGGCACTTCCAAATGAATTTCATTGGCGATATTTCGTCGACAAATCGATCAAAGAAATGAATGAAGTCATGCGGAATAAGGCACATAATTCATATGATAGATTAGTATCTTTGACGAGGTTATCAATATCTATGGCTTCAACTTCATTTACGTCGCCGTCGTTTTTGGGTCAATATTTGATAATCATTTACGAATAGGTGGAAGCAACATGTTTGCTATCTCTGCCTGGCTCCTAATAATTTCATTGATTTCTGAATACTGAACGGGTAGTAAACTGGCTGGAGTTAATCAAATATTTGAATGATTGTATCAAATTTCCAGAGCGCAGAACTTGCAACTCGACTGCGAATGTGAATGCAATATGTTTAATTTGCAACCCGATGAAATGATTGATCGTAATGTACGTTTAATGTCTTTTTTGTCGTTTTCATAAAATTTCATTAAATTGATTGTAGGTTAATGAATACTTTTACTCTTAGGTATTTTAATGGGAATAAAATGAGTTTTTCATTAAAATAATGAAAATTAATAGTTTTACCTTTAAAGTCACCCTCCTTGATTTCCGTTAGGTTGTTCTCTTGCATTTCGAGCTTCTTGAGGGTATCCAGGATGGATAATGCCTTTTGTGGCACTGCTGTCAAATCATTTCCTCCAAGATTTAAACGCTTCAGCTTCCTGTAAGCAAGGATTGATAAATAATTATAAGTTGATGCATCAGATTTTATGGGGTTATAAATAGTTTTGAATCAGTTTTTAGATAAAGGATAAATTTTGATACTGCTGGTTGTTGCTAAATTGAATTTTTTCATTTATAATTTCTTCTTCAATTATAATTGCATTCATTTATTTCAAAAGTTCAGTTTAAGTTTCTACGCATTTTCCAAAAAATGTAAGTAATGTGAAATGTGGAGTATATGTTGTTTCTGATTCAACATTGTTATTTTCTCTGATTTTAGTTTTGAATTGTTACTGATAATTTACATATGAGGTAAATATGTGAAAACGTTTGACATTTTTGCAACTTTTATATTGGATAAAATTAGCTCTAAATATTACATCGGCTAGAATTTTAATTAGCAAATTATCGATGTAATATAGAAATATAAATAAAACAAAATAAAAATCAAGCTATTTTTGTTTAAACGAAAATTGAAAATTAATAAAAGTTTACAAATAATTTTTTTATTCGTTGTTGATTAATTATTCGGTAAACTATCATTTAAAACACTCGTTTATCTGGGTAAACTTTTGTTTTTCATGTTCAATTTTGTTGTTTATAAGGAATTTGCTTCGAAAAACTATCTCTCAAAAAACATTCGAAGCTGACAGTTTTTCTCGAAAAATTCCCAGGCAACACTTTTGTTGAAAAATGAACATTTATTCGATAATTTAAAAATCGCTCATATTTTTACTTTCGAAAAGCAATTTTTTCTGTAATCATGAAAACTTTTATAAAATACTTATCAATTTTGATTTTGCCTTTACTCTCCAGGGAATTAACTGATAAATGATAAAATATAACTGAATGAATGTTATCTTGAATGTTCTACATAATCTATAGCAAAATAATACCTATAATAAAGTTAAGTACATATTTTGGAAACAACGAAGGATAATGTATGATTAATATATAGAAAATGTATATTTCGGTGGACATTCCCAAGTGAAAAATTGAATATCAAACACCAGCATTTGTTCGAAGTGGTTGGCACTTGGAAAAACTCATAGCTCCCTTGTCACAAATCCGATTCACATGATTTATGTCGCAAATAAGAGGTGATTAATGGTCGGCCATTCGGGAAGGCAAAACCGTTGGCTTGGATTGAATGTTTGCGCGACAAACGAGCAGCAACTTACTTCTCGAGGCCGGCGAACGCCTCGTCATCGATGGTGGTGATTTTGTTCTCGTACAAGGTGAGGATCTCCAGCGTGTCTAGGCCAGCGAAGGCGCGCGCCGGAAGCGAACCAATCTTATTGTGATTCATGTTCAATATCAGCAGCTGATGGAGGTTCTTGTACGCCGTCGATGGCACGATGGTTAGGCTGTTCTGCGAGACGTCCAACTGGGTCAGCATTTTACCTGCACACAGCGATGAGACAAAGGCCAACACCGATCAATATTGTTTTGAATACTAATTCAAGCTATTAGTGGCAATTGGCTGGGTACATTTACTTTGGGGATGCTTGAATTACATGCCCACCCCGTGGGGAGTTCACTGAGCAACAAGGCAATTGAAGACATGATGTAATTTATCGGAATAATTAATTGGATATTTTGGGAGGGTTTTTGCATGAGGAGGGTGATTACCTATGGAACTAAGGGATGCTTCCTCCACGACCGACAGGCTGCTGTTGTGGATCGTCAGATGGCGGATGTCCAAGCCCAAGAAGACGAATCCTGGCAGCTTGCGCAGGTTATTGTGGCGCAGCTTCAAGTAGAAGATGACGAGCGACCTGCCCTTCAGGATGCCCATCGCGTTGCTGATGTGACTCTGGTCGGTGAATTCGCACAGAATGTCCAAGCCGTTCTTCTTCACCGAGCACGCACAAGGCGAGATTTCCGAACGTGGTGGACATTGTTGCTGAACCTGGTAACAAGGTAACAAAATGAGGGTTTATTATGTGTTCCAAAGGTTCAAAATGAAAGAAGTGCTTCTAAGTCTTCTGGAGACTATCAGGAATTTCTGAGGGAGCTTACAAGAAACCTTTTCATTGTATGCAATACGTGTGAGGTTTAATTTAAATTTTTGGTTCCTTCTTCTTCTTCAGGGAAAGTAAATCCAACAGTTGAAACCCGTCCTGGGAATATTCAGGTATTCAGGATAGCAAAAAACATAGTAATTCTTTCTTTTTCCTTGTCTTCATCTAAGATTTCACAATTCGATTTTGCTCGGATTAGGAAAGTAATTTCGTTTGGGTTCCTTAAGGAAGGAATATTGTAGTCGTTTTTTCTAAACAGAACATTTCCTTAAACTCTGCAGTATTTCTTACATATTCATAGAGCCAGCAAGTTAGTCGCAAAAATTGTTCAGCCCTTTTGTCAACTTTGTCATCTTGTAACCAGAGTTAATTGATACTCAGGACACAAATGACATTTTAAGCCATCATAATATTTTGGTATAAAAATATATTAAACAACTTTATTTTTCTAATAATATTTGAAAAAGATCTAAGAATTTCCATAGTCAACCATCATAGTTTCAGGTTAGAATTGAATAAAATTAATGTGTAAATTTAATGTGCACTTTTTCGTTATAAATTTGTTATTAATTCATTTGAAATGTGATTAAAATTTCATAAAAATTTTCAACGTACATTTTATATGTTCTTCCCAGTATAATAAATATATCAGGATGCAAATTTATAAGCAATTCTTTAATGTATGCATGATCCAAAATGTTTAGGAGCATTAATGACTAAAAAAGCACGTTTTTGCAAGTTGTAATTCTTGGAAAAATCTTAATGGTAAAGATTTTAAAGAAGATCTTAAAAAACAATTTAGTAACTATTTATTATGTTTGGGCTCTAATCAATTAATGTTATAAATTTACAAAATACTAATAAAATTAAAATATTTTTCTATGAAAATTATGTTTAAAGAAAACGTTAGCTTTTGAAATATTCATTCGAATATTTTGCCCTTTCAAAACAATAAAATCCGAAACAAATAAGCTCAAAATAAATAAATAATTATTCAATCATAAATTGCGCTATTTCCGCCGGATAAATCCAACTACAGGAATTGTCAGGAACATACGTTACAATTATTTGTTATTTTATGACATAAATATATCTCACACTCATGAATAACAAATGTTTAAAAGCAAATAAAACCCATTCGCATGCTGCACATATGTCCGCTTTATCGCCGTAAAATGCGGAATGTAATTAAATTGATTGTTTTCCTGTAATTTATCATGGTAAATACGCAATGTAGCTAATGTATAACAAATGCACTTGTCGTGTATGTTAGAATGAAAAATTGCGTCTGCAATAACTTCAAACATAGACAGATATAATATATTTCAGATGGAAAGTTTTTCGCTTTATCATAATATACATTATTTTCCACCAGGATGTAATATTTTATCTGCATAAATATATATTGTTCTATATGTATAATAATAACAATTCGATGGAAAAAAGCGCTATCAATTCAACATTTTTATCGTCAAAAGTTTTCTCATTTAACATTTATAAACTGTATTAATTCAGATAACGATCAATTCATTGTTTTTTTTGTAGTGTTTAATCCGTAATGAAATGAAATTAATATTTCATTTTAATGAGATAATTACATTTATAAAACATTGTTTTACATGCTAGAAATTGTTATTATAATATTATATATATTGTAATATTTCAAAGAAGAAGAAATTAACTGTAGTTCCAGCTTAATTAAATACAAAATAATTCTCTAATCTGCATTTCAATGTTTGATATAAATTATTGTTTTTTATTCACATTATAGAGAAAAAAAATGAGTTGTTAAGAGTTGTTTACTGATTACTAGTAATTCTATGATTGATGTTGTGATAACAAACTCTAAAATAATTTTTTTTGTAGCTTGTAGTTAGGTCATTATACATGAATCCGTCTTTGCCTTTTCCATATTCCCATAATATCCTCATACTTTCTAACAATATTTTCTTATGATTGCAACAATAATATATGGTATAAAATTGTGGAGTGGTTTTAATATAAAAATAATAATTTTTCCTTGTTATGGTTGTATTCTAGACGTTTAAATTTTGTAGTCGTCAATGAATTATTATCCTTATGACTTTCAAATAAGGAAACATTTTCGTAAATATTTTAAAGCGCATTTTAAAAATAGATTTTCTGTAATTAAAATAACGTACTCGTTAGAACATTCACAAATCTACAACAAAGATAAATGAATATTATAATTGAAGTCATAGTTTGTCGTTTTCAATTCATTCTTCAGCAATTAATCATTGATTTAAATGATGAAATAATCGATCAATGATCATCAACTTTATCTTAACTGGATGGACTTTCTAAACTTTAATTTACATTAATGTATTTAATATAAAATTTAAAAAATAATATATTATAATTTATAAATTTTAATTTTTTTAGAGACTTATCTGATAAACACCTCATATTCAATTAAAACCCAATACAAATTGTATCAATTCGTCAGCAATTAATCATCAAGTTTTTAGCAATTTAATTGCATTTCTGCGGTGGTGAAATGCATTCGATTGCATCGCGTGCGTCCATCTAACGAAGCTTTCCCATTAAAATATCATCGAAAGGGAGGACACGTCGTGTGTGTGTAAAGTAAATTAGATTCATGTTCCCAGTGGAAATGCGATACCATAACGCGTCGCACGTTCGCTATCATCGTTATCACATTTCGATGCGTTTTCCCGCAGACATGAATCAATACGGATGCCTGGATGCGTTGCGCATTGCACAAACAAATATTTTGCCCGATTACCATATTTATAATGTGTGCATAATTGATACGAACATTCATTTGGACATTCATTATTATTATTAATTAATATCGGAGCTTTATTTCACACCGAACGCGTCAAATTTGAAAGGAATATTGCTGTTTTGCTCGTAATTTTATTATAGCATTTTCAGTCGAGTAAAACTACAGCTTTTTGTTGATTGGGTGCTAATTGGGTGATGATATAATAATTTAATTTTAGAAAAATTTCATAATAATTTGATTATGAGTTGTAAATAATAGTAGTTATTTTCAACAAATTGAAAATAAATTGCACGATTGTGCTTAACATCACACGACGGAAGTAAAAGCTTCAACAGGGATGCGTTGTATGAAATACAATTTGTTTTTATAATTACAAAGCAATAACAGAGTGTTTGAAAAATCTAATTTCTACAATCGAACGTTTAAATCATATCCTTCAACATGTTTTTTTTGATCATCAAAATCGGTCAAATAGTTCTTGAGATATGGGAATTTACATTGTGGGAAAAATCGACTTATGATACATCTATTCTAAATTCCTCCTATTCTATTCCATTCTATTGTATTCTATGCTATTGTACTTGAATTCCTTGCATTCCTTGCATTCCGTAGCAGGTGCATCATTTTTAGCGTATCATTGTTGGCGCTGCCCACTTATGGATCAGCACTCCTTTTATAGACTTTATTCTCATAAGTTCTTTCAAAACGAATTAACATACTGTAAATGGAGGAGTAGTGAAATTAGCGGAGGTGGCACTAAAATATGAAATGGGTAAATCTATTTACGATATCTAAAACCATCGCGCTGTTTTCCTTTTAAAAGTAAAAATTTTGGGCTCATATCCAAATGATTTTTGCAAGGAATTGTTACATATTATTTCAAGTAATATCTCAACTAGTTTACCAATTTTTAATGTCCCAACATTGTTATGTTTTGTATTGTTGTTTTGTTTGGTATATTATCATTACATTTTCTGTCTATTTTATTTAATATTTGTGTTAGTTTGTCTACCTCATAAAAGGTTTCACTAATTAGATTATTAAAATTTTATATCATAGAAATACATATTTCTGAATTATTATTTCTGATTTTTTGAGGCAAACAATTCTTATGCAGAATGTGCAGAATATGTATGATCAATTTATAACTGTTACCAAATATATTGAATTGTTGTAAATAGCAAACTTCATATTATTCCGGTTACAATTGAAATTTTGTTGTTTTAAATATCTGTTGCTTGGTAACTCTAAATTTTACTTTTATTGCATACTTTGTTGACAATCTTGCAATTTAAGCCATTTAAATAAACCACATAAGTTATTCGCTGAATTCTCATTTTTCTAAATCACTGATAAAATATTGCTAACATAAACCAACTGGTTGAAATAGATTTTAATTATGATGTAGAAATTGATCACTAAATCCAAGAACCATTTTTGCATCAATTGGTTAATATTGTCTTTAAATTACATGAGTTTATTAGATAAATGTATCGTTTTATAAATAGAAAAGTTACAACAATTAAACGAAAATGTCGGTATTACTTTCCAATAGGAATTTTACTAAGTCGGTCAAATTTTAATTATAATATTTTGTTGAAGAACTTGTGAATATATAAACTACTGAATTCTTATTTTCTGTGAACATTGATAAATTATACAAACAATAACTAACTTCCTAAAATACTAAATTTTTTTTTAGCTATTTATTAATAGAGTAATAAAGAGACTGATCTATAAATTTTAAAAGCATACAAGATTTCTGAGAAAATGTTTGATAAAAAGACTAACTCCTTTGTGCCTAATTTAAAATTTCACTATTAAGGAACAAAAATCCTTCAAATCAATGCAATAGAAGTAATTCAGTAAAAACAAATATAGAACAAATCATTATCAAAAAAAATAAATATGAATTATTGTTCAAGGTCATGATATAAAGTATAAATTTGAATACAATGAATTTTTTGTTCGTGTTATTTACCTATTAATCCTTTTTTAATAATTCATTGACAAATTGCACGATATAAATGACATCACCGTTTGAAACTATATTCTAAACATGCACGAAATGTCATAAAAGTAGATTTATTTAATCTAATTATATTTGTCATGTTTACCATGAAAAATTTAATGAAGTGATAATTATGAAACATCACGACAAACTGACAATTTTGTAAATTCATCGTAAATTGTGTAAATGTTACATTTTCGTTACTGATTAGTATATTTTGCAACGCATTATTTACCAATTCTAATTCAGGCAAAAATATATCCTAAAACGTTATTTCTATTTATAGATTTATTGCAAGCATTATTTTTGCTACCACCTAATTTCGCCAAGATTTAATCCAAGCTAAACAACAACAACATTTATAACTTCGTCGCGAAAACGATAACACACACAACTTTTCGTGGTTGTAGGCTGGAAGAAAGGTTCCTGTAAAACCCGAGCAGACATCGTGTTCGCTGCTAATAAAACGCTCAACAGCCTCGAGTTTAATTAAGCCGCTCATTCATCAAACCCTTATGTAATTAAAAATAAAATATATACAGGCCATCGCCATCGGTGCGTGGCTGAAGATGGAACAGGATATTCCGCGCAGGATCGTCCTCGTATATTACACCTTCTTCCTTTTTCCAAATGAATTTTAACGCTCGCGCTTCGGATATGAAGCCATCCGACTAAATGAAGCTAATTTTCATTATGAGTGTGATTAAAATCATTCATTTTCATGGGACGCCCTTAATTAATCCTAATGATGATAAAAGATACTAAATTGTTCATTATCGCGAATGAGGCGAAATTGAAAAGTTCACTCTTTCAATTTTCCCCGTTATCCATTACACATTTAATAACAAATTTATCGTATTTAATCTCATGACATTGTGACCAAAAGTTGCAAAAAGTTTATTGAGTCGAATTAATGTCGAAACTAATGGTCAGTGACTTTAGTGATAGTTGCAATTTCGAAGTGCAGATAGTTTTCATTAGTTTCATCTATTAAGACCCAAATTGGAGGAAATGTTTCAGCTCCATGCAATGGCATGCAACTATCGCTTAATGAGCTCTAATTATAAGGATTGCCTTTTGCATTCACATTTGCATGAGAACAACCTGTTCACATGCAAATTTCAAGCAATGAATGCGAAACTATAAAATGCCAATTTGAAATGCGACTAACCTGCTTAATAAAATATCAAACGAAATTGTAATTTTTAAATTTAATTTATGCTCTTGATGGAAACAAGCGAAACGTGAAAAAGGATTAAACAAAGGACCAAATGAATGATGTCGTGACTGCATGCAATTTGTATTTGCTCACTGTTCTAGAACAACTAGTTGAAAGGAAAACATTATTTTATCTGCAACATTCGCTATCAGGTGCTTGCTGCATTTCATTCATATCGTGATGTTATTAAAAGTAATGCGACAATTTACATTATCATGTAAATGATGTCTCCTGGAGTAAGATTAATTAAAAAAGGAAGAGATAGAAGAGACTTGGTGAAAATCACTTACAAATGAAAGAAAGAAAGAAAGTTTAGTTCGAATTTAAATTTCAAATGTACTTCCATTTTGTTTAAGTTTGAGAACGGAATGAAGAGCACTTGAATAAAATTGTTTGCTTCTTGTTAAGTTTGGCCCCAATTAAGATTTCATTCCGTTACGATTTCTGCATATTATGAATAAATTAATAAGTTTTCTGCATCTCGGTTAGTTGTGAATCAAAAGTTATTTGATGGGCACTTATTATTTTTCTCTAGTGAATTTAAACTTTAAACAAAGTAAAG
>JARJDZ010010898.1:0-80318 GCA_030264555.1 Aleochara sp. GC000083
GCTAGCATCGAATATTTACTCTAATTAGGCCCACATTCATTAAGAATTATGCTAATCACGAATTGGTATCACAACATTGCGGCTTTTCTTTCGGGATTAATTCCATGACAATAGACTCGGTTTGATTGTGAGAATTAGGAGACAAAAATACCAACGACTACCGACTAGAAAAGACAATGTGGTCGGTAAAAATGTATACATGAATCAAATTTGTATTAATAACAATGAGGATGATTACGTGTATAAGTAGGAACATGCAGGAGATGCGTACTTGATTGCATGATGCAAAATAATGGCAGATGATAGGCTTGAGAATTGGAATAGTAGTTCTTTCTATGCTGGAACAGTTTTGGTACATTGTAGGTTTTATTATAATTATTGTAATTGCAGCCACGCATCACGAATGCATCACTTGTGTGACACAATATTCTACATGCAAAAGTTCCTTGTACTTTGTTTCACACCAAATTGAAGAAGAAGTTGTTTATTTTCTTGTTAGTACAAACATTTTTGGTTGTTTTATCATCTTTGTTGTTGAGATCAAAGAAGTCTTTGATGTCTTGTGATCTATTCCATCTTCAATAACAAAGAAATTTGAATTGAAGAGATGAAACAGTTTGTCGAATAGTTTTTTGGTTTAGTTTCTTATGTCCAAATATCATTACAAAAAGATGAATTGAAACTGAAGTTTAAATTTTAGGTTTTTATTAAGCTAGTAGACATTAACAAGAAACAAAGGGTGTTTGTATATTTCCTGCAATCTGGGACAAAGAAATATTAAGATTTGGATGTTTAAACACTTGGTACTGACTTGTCGAAACACTTTGTTGTCAACTTTCATGCTCGCTCTACTAATACAACTTAAGTATTTGAACCAACTACTAGTTACATGCATAATTTTGGATTCTCAAGTCATTTTTAGTAATGAAATTACAACAAAACATATTAGTACATAGTTTTGCTAAATTTTTGCATTCAGGAGGTACCAAATAAAGTTTTTTTCAATGGGAAACATGGTCCATTGAATATGTACTTGCAAATGAAGTCGTGAGCGATCAAGTTGGCAAAAACACACCGTAGGAATTTGCGAATGCATTGATGCATGATGCGAGTTGATTCTCTTCGCGCGGAGTCTTTCAATCTTGCGCGCTGCAGCCTTTGGCAAAAATGCAGTGCCTTCTGGCTTCATGGCTTCATGGCATACATGTGCGCTGACATGGCAGACGAAAGGTTAAGCTCTTGTTCCACGTCGACGGAAAACATAACGATCATTAATTTCGGGCCTCGCCGCGATTCGGCGAATCCGAATATTGCGCATCTCGCGAGCAAAACCAAAGCAAAATAATTACCACTCGGAGGGAGTGTGTCAGAGTTGCACGATGCAGCAAATCAACGTTATAAATTGGAGAACTAAATCAAGTCTGCGAGTGAAACGCACTGGATTTATTTAATTGCTCACCGTGCTGACCCCAAAGGTCATGCTTATTGTTTGCCGTAATTAGAATGAAACAATTTTGACTCGCTCGGAGATTTTTTGCAAAAATGGTTGCAAAGTGTTTTCTTGCGGGAAAAATGCTTGGAGGAATTGAGGGGTAGGTCATAAATCATAGTTGCTTATCGTTTCTTTCCACATGACAGCAAACACGACCCAAAAGTGCTCTTGGTGGCTGGCTTTGAGTCTATTAGCTCGTTTTGCTCGACGTCTTTCGCAATCGTCCCCTTCTGCAATGGTGAATTTTGCGGCATTCGCAAATTGAATGCACCCTCGTCGTTTGATATACTTCCAGCAGCAAAGCGTTGTGTAATGTGCCCTCGTGTCAAATGCATGGTACCAGAGGAATTAATGGTGCAAATACAAACTTCTCGTTTTTACGCACATCACATTTTCCCCTCGAATATTTCATTTCCTTTTTTGCAATAGTCGATAGCAACACTATCCCAAATTAGTTTCTCACTTATTTTTCACAGCTTGCAAGATTACAAACTGCAAACCATAAAACCCAGCAAATTATTTTGTTTTTATTACTCCAATGGGAGTTGAGCAGTCAATTAGATGAAGATTTGTGTAATTATTCGTTGTTGTCAACAAATAAATCGCACGTCCATTTTTGGGACAGATTGAAAACACAAATTTCCTTCTTCGTTGATTTCATGCGATTGAAGACATCAAAATGTCACATCTATCATTGTTGCAATGTTTTGACACCGAAAACCGAAAAGAAAGTGTTTCGTTCGATAGGCTGTTTTTAAATTTAATTAAAACTGTCTGTCGTTGACTTTTCTTCTTGGCGATTGGTGTCTGTATCTTCTGTATCGAAATTGAAAGGTAGCAACAATCAACGATCAACGTGGAGAAAACAGAACGTTTTTCGTACTTCACCTACGAACGCTGTCTGTGTGAATGGGAGAATTAATTAAGGTTAATTATGAACGTTTTGTACTCGTTCGTCTCGCACCTTGGCATTGACTTTGATTTTGTATTTGGTATTTTCGTTGCTGTGTGTTGCTTCGTTTCGGATTGGATGGACGTTCGTTGATTTCAAGGTAACATGCTGACCGTCAGCGGCATCATCATCATCATCATTATACCATGCACGTTGTGATTATGTTTTGAATAACTTTTTAATTTCGAGTTATCAAAACGCTTCCAGGCGTTTTTGTTGTTGTTTTTTTTTGAGTTGGAGTGGTGTTTGATGACTCTTCATGATGTTTTCTTGATGCATTCAAGTTTCTTGGTTTGGTTGATGAAATCTGGTCATAACAGGATTTGTAATGGTGGATCGTCACTTTGAAGATCACTCCAGAAAGTTGTGACTTTTGGGAAAGTTTTGAAGGTATCTAAATTCATTTTGTATCATCAAGAAGGATTTGAAGGTTCCCAAAATTCGATGTAACGAATCAGGAAGTTCTTAAGGACATCCAAATTAATTTTGAGCCATTATGAAAGTCTTGAAAGTTCCTAAATTTGCTGTGAACCTTCTGGAAGGTTTTGAAAGTACTCATTTTCGTTATCAATCATTAGGGAGGATTTGATGGTACTTAAATTCGTTGTGATCCATCAGAAAGATCTTAAGGTTATCCAAATTAATTTTGACCCATCAGAAAGTTCTTGAAGACATCCAAATTCTTGTCTTGAAGGTATCTAAATTCGTAGTGAACCTTCTGGAAGGTTTTAAAGGAACCCAAATTCATTTTGACCCATCAGGAAGTTCTTGAAAGTATCCTGATTCATTTTGAACCATCAGGAAGTTTTTGATCATACCTAAATTCGTTGTGATCCATTAGAAAGATCTTAAGGATATCCAAATTAATTTTGACCCATCAGAAAGTTCTTGAAGACATCCAAATTCTTAGGATGATCTTTAGGAAAGTCTTGAAGGTATCTAAATTCGTAGTGATCATTCTGGAAGGTTTTGAAAGAACCTAAATTCGTTGGGACTTTTCTGGAAGGTTTTAAATTCTTTTAGATCCATCTGGAAGCTTTTGAAAGTATCCAAATTAATTTTGACCCATCAGGAAGGTTTTGAAGGATCTCTAGTTCATTGCAACCCATAAGATGGTCCTTGAAGATATCCAAAAACAAACTTAAACTGAAAGAATTCAACTGCGACTTGACAGACACCTTCTCCTTCAAATCTGGAGCACATAACTCTGCAGAAAAAGAAATTACACGCTATGGCCTCAGCCATAGATAACTCTTGTTGTAACAAACCCAGATTGAATGGTAGTACCCACCCATCTTGTCAGTACCTCGTAACAAATTCTCGAGGAAATTGTTCGACCATTTGCTCGAACATGGACGAATTCATTATCTGCTCATTCATCATGATTGCGTCTGCTAACGAACCAACTTGGGACAACTTTTACTCTTCTGATACTTTTCTGGTACTCCTCTGGTCATTGGTGATTTCACTCGGAACAACTTCGTTTTCGTTCATTGTTACATTTATTTTTTATTTATTATTTATTCATTTTTTATTTATTATTTATTCATTTTTTATTCATTTTTTAAATTCATTTTATTATTTTTTTATTAATTTTCTTCATTTTTTAATTCATTTTATTCATTTTTACTTCATTTTTTGCTAATTTTTCTTGCTTGGTCATTGATTTCCATGATGGATTTTGCAATAATTTGCAACGTTATGATATTGAATGAAATTCGCAGACACGATGTCTGTTTTTACTCAACCATCAAGTTTGTTTTATATGCACTCTCGGTGAGATCGTAAATTGTGTTCGAGATGGCGATTGAAATTTGAACTTTTTGCATTTGCCATATCTTCCATTTTCCATTTTTCGTGTGGATTTTATGCGCTCAAAGTTTAGTATCTCGTTTCTGCGGCATCAATTGCGGCATCGAAATGTCAGAATCGTTATTTTTTATTTACGAAATGAAGACTGCAGCCGCGAATAAATGTTATATTTTATTGCGGTGCAATTTTATCGTTTGCGAAAATTGTGTTCGAGCTGTCTTGTTAGAGTGTAAACTAAACGTTTGGCTTGAAATCTGCATAAATTGGAGTGAATTATTTCGAATTGTAATCTCGAATCTTGATGGTATGATGTTTCTTACTCCAATTTAACAACAACCAAATGAAATAAATCAATGAAATGAAATGGAAAGTTCTGAAACAAGATATTTGCAAATAAATAACTTTATTCGTTATTTGAATACAATTTTAATTGCTGATTTGATAACAGATTTTTTTGAGGAATAAGGAAAATCATTTTGAATTTGAGTTGTTTCTAAGAAATTCGAAAATTCATGCAATTTTCTAAGAATGAATCAAATTTCTTAAAAAAATAATTTGAAAAAATATTTCATGCTTTTTATCTTTTAGAGTTTTCTTCGAAAACTTCTTGGATTTCTTTTTTTGAAACCAGTTTTGAAAAAGAATCAAAATTTCCTAAAATATAAAACGTATTTGTTGCAATAATTTTACTATTTTTGCAAATATCTTTGAAAAGTTTAGCACTTCAAAATCTCATGATTAAAATATTCAGAAATTTAATAGAATTTTTTTTGGGTAGAATTTTAATTACAATAATTCTTCTTAAAAATTCTTTTAAGAAATTATTTTCTTAAATTTTTAACAGTTATTTGCCCGTTCAAAATAATAATTTCATATTTATATGTGAGAAATGATCCAAATTAATAATTACTATACGAATAATTGAACATTAAAAATTTCCATGCATATATAATTAAAGATAATTCACACTAAGAATTTAGTTATTAACGAAAACAATACATAATTAATAATCAAATTAAACCGAATAAAGTAATTTGCAAAATACAAAAAGATACAAAAAAGTTCATAGACCTCATAAATTTTCAGCATCTTTGCTATTTTCAGATGACTTTTAATGCCAAATTAAAATTTTTGTACTATAATTTAAAATCCCAATGAAACAAAGCTAAAAATGCTACAAGTTTTTGAACTTTAAAACCAATTTTATCTGTAGCATACCAAAGAATATGACTCTCATGATTTATCATTATTTTGGTCTCGTTTCGTTGCACTTAATTTGCTCCCAAATTAAAGACAACAGACAAAACTTCACACTAAGTAATCCTTTTCTTTGTCCTATCCTTTTTTTTTTCGGCTACGAGATCGCTTACGAAGACAAAGAACTCGAACATTCCTCAAGAGTTCCTCAAGAGTTCAAATAATTTAATTCGGTTGTTTCGCCAAGAAGTTTCAAATTCTCTTATTTTATTTGCGACGACGAGTTCATATCCGCGTTTGCAATTACATTGAAACGTCGATTTTCAACGTCACATTCTGGTGATCTTCAACGACCATGAAGGACACATGCGTAAATTATGCGGTAATCGCGAAAAATACTACTTGCAAAAATTATACGAACGTGAATTTGGCTGCAAAAATTAAAATGGAGCGAGTCAGACAAGGTAAAAAATAAATGCGGATATGTTTGCTATAAATAAATTAAATTTCCGATAAAAATTAACTTTTTATGATGACATTATCGCTGGTTTATTATTTCGAATTTACGATCCGTAAATAGCGACGTTTGCAAATTTTATTTTCTATTAATTATCCTTCATTGGCACTCAAAACTTAATTACGCCACTAGATTTGCGAATATATAAGTTGATTTTCTCTTGTCTGCAATAATTATCGCATCACATTGACTCGTTTATATCCTGTGTACGATTGGCAATAATAATTTCAAGCCAATGCAAAACGACGTCATGAAATTGTCAATTAATTAATTTCCGATTTCTGAGCGGCTTTGAAAACCACAAAAAAATGGTTTGAATTGTTAGAAAACAGCGCGAATTTAGCAATAATTAACGCCGTCAATGATTTACAATAAAAATGAAATCGAATTTCCGGTAATTAAGATTCGACATCGAGCGTTTCGACACTTAATAAATCATTAACGCTTCGTTAATTTATTACTCTGGTTTTTTCTCTTGTATTTTCGACATAAATTGCAAAAATCCTGTCTTATTGTATTTTATTCGCTTGTTTGTCGATTCGAGCGCAAAAAACTTATATAAACATTTCACGTTTTGTAATCGGTAATCGTCGGTTAATGAGCAGTAAAAATCTGATTTATTGCCAATTAATTATCACTTAAGAATAAGAGATTGTAATTTATACGATGGATGATTATTGAAATGAAAGTTTCAAGTTCATATTTATCCATAAACGATTTAAAAAGTAACGATTAACTTATTCATTTTGTTAATTTTTTTTGGAGTTGTTAATTTTATTTTACGTTTTGTTGTTGAATTGTTGTTGAATGCAAAAAGTATTTAAAGGAAATCTTGGTGGTTTTTGATGTCTGCATGTAATTTGAGCTGTATTTCCGTAATGCGACCTTTTTCATCATCTCTTCGAGTATTTGTTGCTGTATTTGTTGATATTCAATAACAACAACTGACTGGCTGACTGACATCGTGCACATTGACGTTAACTGTTTGTTGGCAGTGCAGCTCTCTGCGAAGATAAATTACAATTGCAAACGTGTGGAGGTAATGTTTTAATTACGTACTCAAAGAGAAAAGGCGAGACAGAATATTTTCTGAACGGAACGACAACAACAAACGTGCATGGAAATCAAATCGTGTCTTTCCCATAGTTATCCCAGTCAATCATATCGTCTTCATATCGATTTCCAATCGATACGCTTCGATTGCTGACGGATGGTATTTAACGTTCCATTGGATTTGTTTTCGAAATGTGAACAGCCTTGAGTGACATTGTAGAGTATATTTGCATTTTTGTGCAAAAAATTGTCTTGAAACTTTTCATTTTCATTTTTTATTCAGCTAAGAATTTCCTGAAAAAGAATAATAATTTTACAGAAAATGTTTAAAATCTCACCAGATTTTCTAGAATCTTCTATTTTTTTCCTAGAATTTCCTATAATATAATACAAGAAAAATTGTTTTGATTTTTTGTTTGGTCAGAATTTTTCAAATAAGGAATTTTTTTAAATGTTTATAGGTTCAGAAATTCATTGAAATCATTGACATAAGAATCACAAAATTCTCTAATTATTAAATCATTATTAAATCAATGAAATTCTGCAATGCAATTCTAAATTTTCAAGGATATTTTAAATGAAAAAAAAAATTAAATTATCATCAGGAATGAAACCAATTCAAGAATTTAATTTTTAAATTATCAACCAATAAATTAATTTCTTGTTTTCAAATACATTACAAATTTTATCTTCTACTTATCAAAAAATTTCAAATAGAAGTTTGCAATAAATCAATTTTTTGATTTCAAATACATTGCAAATTTTATCAATTTATCAAAAAATTTCAAATACAAGTTTGCAATAAATTAATTTTAAGATTTCAAATACATTGCAAATTATATCTTCTATCTATTTGTCCATAAAATTCAAATAGAAATTTGTAAAAAAATAATTTCTTGATTTCAAAAACATTGCAAATTTTACCTTCTATCTATTTATCAAAAAATTTCAAATAGAAGTTTTCAATAAATCAATTTCTTGATTTCAAACACAATTGCAAATTGCAAATTTTATCTTTTATACATCTTCTTATCAAAAATGTCAAAGAAGTTTGCTTCACTTGAAGAAATGAATCAATCGATCGAAAATATTTCGCCAAATATAATAACATGCCATCGACGTATATATACATTGGTTACTATTATGCCTCGAAAATGCAGTTATCTCTTTACCAGTTTGTTTGTGTGTTGTGTTTTGTTGGCACACCACGCACGAATCCCAACAAATGCATCGCGAGCCTAGCTAGCGGTCATAATCTAGGCCCACTGGCGAAAAAACTGGATGAAATATAGTGATGATAATCCAACTTTCTCACCATGTATAGCCAGCGACAAAGACCGCCAAGAAGCGGAGATAATCGGGACAGCTATAAATTTCCTCCCGTTTATTCTTCTTCTTCTAGTTAGCTCTTTTGCAGAGTTAGTCGAGAGATCCGAGGTTAAATTTTCATTCAAATGAGGGGAAAATGAGATCACAAAGGTTGAAATCACTTGAAGTTTTCTGAATTTCAAAAAATGATTCATGGTCAATTTTTAATTCTATTTGAGCAATTATTTGATGATAATTTTTGGGTTCAATTATCATGAAAGAATTTTCTGGAATTTTTGGAGTCTTTCAGATCTTCAAGACTTTTCTAAGTCTTCAGGAGTTTTCTAGATCTTTTGGAGTCTTTGAAATCTTTAGAAGTCTGAGTTTCTAGAATCTTCTGGACTTTTTAGAATTTTCTGGACTTTCTAGAATATTTTGGGTTATCTAGAATTTCAAGTCTTTCTAGAATCTGCTAATTTTTCTAGAATTTTCTATTCTTTCTCGTCCCTTCTAGACTTTCTAGAATCTTCTATTTTTTTTCTAGAATTTTCTCTTCCTTCTTTCTGATATCTTCTATACTTTCTAGAGCCTTCTAAATTTTTAGAAGTTTTCTGAGTCAGGAATCTTCTAGTCTTTTGAAGTCTTCTAGTTAGAAATAATATACTTATTGATCATCTACCTTATTTTCCATAAATGGCAAAACTTTGTACTCAATTCTCATTGCTCGTTGGTTCAATACGAGTAAATTTCATCTCTTTGAGTGCACTCTGAAAAATGAATTTCTATACATTTCTATGACTTTATTCCAATCATTAGACAAACTCATACTCTCCAGATTTAGCTACAACTCGTGAAAATCCATACCTGATAGAAATCAGTTTTTCGTGCACTATTCGACGACGTATCTATAAATAAATAAATAAATAAAATAAATCCAATGCAATTGACTGACATGCGACCGACTTCTTTTTACGTGCTCGTAACACTTTAACGACTTAATTTATCAATGATCCACTCGTAAGAAATACATATAGTTGCAACGTTCATAACTAACGAGAAAATAACAAACGCCAAGAAATAATGTTGAAGAAATCGCTGCTTGACAATTGAAATTGTAATTTATCTCCTCCAGCTCGCTGTACTTTGTGTACTACTTTAATAAAATGCATCTTGTCTTCATTTTCGAATGACGTTCATACTCGTTCGTTGGCTCCTCTTTTCTTCTTTTTCTTGAAGACTTCTTGGACGACGACGCTTTCGATCACGTTCGATGTCTGTCGTCGCGCTTACATTTTTTCTTCCATCATGGTTTTGCAGTTATTTCTACTTTGTAGAGATAAGTACGTGGTCGGTTGTTGTAATACAATTTGGTGGCTTAGTGACCTTAATCGTTCAGATTACGCCGAGAAATTCAAAGTGTAAATGGAATTACGTTTATATTGAGTCATTGCATTTAGATGCACTCGGTCAATTCAATTAGAATTATTCGCAAATCTTTTTAAAATTGGGTTAAGACCAAAATTGCAATAATCCAAAGACTAAAATTGCAATAATGCAAATTTACTGGGAATTGTTGATGATGAGGGAATATTAGCATTTTGAAATCATTGGAAATAAACATTTTATAGAATGATGTATCGAAAAAATTTTGCAATTCGAGTAAAAATTGCAATAAATTATATTTAATTATACCCAGGAAAAATTGAGTTAGTGAAATTTTAAAAAAGTATATCAAATTCAATTATAAATAGTTTTTAAACAATTTTTTTTTAAGTTCCAATAAATTTAATAACAAAATGTCAGGAAATTGCAAATCGATCTTGGTTAGTTTAGAAATTTAAGTATTAAGAAAGGAAATTGAATGTTAAAGTTACATAAAATAATGAATTTTCTAAAAAAAATTAATTAATCATATTTCTGAAAATTAAGTTGATTTTTGAAACAGAATTAGAAAAAAATCAAAAACCAAAATTTAGTAAATATTCTTAAGTTAATTTAAAAACCTAAAAGAAATTTAAAATTAAATTGGGTCAGCTAAAATTATTAAGTTAATTAGTGAAATATTAGAAGACAATTTTAATTATGACACAAATAACAAACTGGAAAAATGATTGGTTTCTATTTCTAATCACTTTTTAATATTTTCTTATTTATTTATTGACTTGAAGATTGATGATGAAAATGAAATGCAAATAAGATTTTCAAGGATGTTAAAGAGAAATTTCTTCGGTAAAATCGCAAATAATCATTAATTGCGAAACTTATTGGCAGATTTTCCATTTTTTGTTGTTATTTATTTCGATATTAAAGTAGAAATCATCGTCGCAAGTAATCTTTATATAAGCCGGCAATAAAAATGCGAAATTGAAAGTGGTAATTAAAAATTGAAATTAAAAATTGAAATTTTCAATTAACTTTGAACAATTAATAAAAACACCAGAAACTTTTAATTTCGTTAAAAAGCCAATAAACCAACAAACATCTGTTATTTTAAATTTCACCATAAAATGTTAACTTTCATCCAGGATTAATTTAATTGACTGAATTTAAAACAATTTGTTTGCATAAAAATAATTAACTTTACAATTAATTTAGTTTGTTTTGAAACAAATTCAAATTTATTACGGTACATTTCCGAACCGTATTTTTCCTCTTTATTGCACCTTTTGTTATTCGTTGTTGTTATTTGTTGTTGTTGTTTGTTGTGATGTTGTTGGTTGTTATTGCAAATCGAATACCTTTAATTTCGCATTTCGTATTCATCGCTGCTTCGAGCCATTAAACGTGAGCGTTTTCTGCATTGCTTCGCTCGTTGCTGGGTGTGCAGAACAGTTGTTGCAAATTCTCGCCAATGAAGAAGAAGAAGTCAAGTGCATGCACCGGCATTAATTGCGACTCACCGCCGGCGGTTATTAATTGGTCGAACGTGTTAATTAAGCAAAACGCTCGAACGGACCCGGTAAATCGTAAATGGTTTGCGCTCCCTGGACAACAAACACTTCTGCATTTCTTGTTGGTTGTTGTTGTTGATGATGATGATGGTGCGTTTCATTAGTTGGTGATGCATGCGTTTCCATATTATGCGGGAGCTGATTAGGATCATTTAAATAGAAATGTAGGATAAATTCACATTATTAGGTTTTGTATTGAATGAGTGAATGTGGTGCAAATTAGATGAGATTTATGGCTTTATTTGTTTCTGCATTATTGCAAATATGGTACAATTTATTTGTTATTGTATCAGGTACTCTTCAAATTATCAGGTACTCTTCAAATTATCAGGTTATTTAATTTTGGCGAAAATTCGTCCAATGAGTGCGTTAAATTTGCAAATTTTTCACCGAACGAGTAAAATGTTCTAGAACAAATTCTTTAGTTTACGAGCAAATTTCGTTTCAATGAACAGAGTTATTTTTTGCAAAAAAATGATGTTTATGTATTGTATATGATGTTATCAATGCTTCAAACGATTTATTGAACTGTTTCATTCAAAATTTGAAACTCGTTAAGTGAGACAATTTCGCGAAAACGCGAAAAACACTTTCAATAAATTGCATCGAATCATCCGAGTGAAATGCACTCTCATTATAAACACATTGAATGTTTGTTGATTTTGACGAGGAATCCAACCTCTTTGTCAAAAGGTTAACAACGTGTTCATTCATTCCTTCTTCAATTCCTTCAATTGCTACCTTGATTTCAATGTGAGAAAGTGCGAAATCTGAAAAACGCACGAAATGAAAATCGAAACACACTTAATCAACGCGTTTTATTCATCATATCACATTCATCATGCAGTTGTTTGGATGGAAACGTGCGCATTACCGTAAGCGGTTTGCTATTTCCTGGTCGTTTTTTTGCGCATAATTTTCACCAGCACCTCTGATTTCCATCATTTTCCACTCGTCGTGCTTTGTTGCCACCTTGTGCGGAGTAGAAAAAAATCTGCATGCACGATGGATGCGTCTTTTCATCATTTCTTCAGTTCGCACTTGTTGGACGTGTTGGACGTGTCCAAAAGGCATCCGAGGGTTTATCAAACGAAGGAGAAGCCTTCGAGATATGATGTTGATGGCTGTATGCATGCTGTATAAGGAGTCGACGAGTGTTGCTTGCAATTTTTTGTTGATTTTGCATCTTCGCGAAGGAAGATGAATATGTTTGAAATTTGCAACGTTGAAATGCTTGATGCACTTGTCATTTGGAAAGTGTGCTTTTGTAATTAATGTTTACATGACAACTGAAATGGTGGTGATTGAAAAAATGTGGACCCCCTTAAGATTTCACTTGTTTGCAAAATTTTTATTCAAATAGACAAAATGAGAGTCATAAAAATCGTTATTTTTAAACAGACTTAAAATCAAAATACAGGAAAAGCAAAATTCAGTCATAAAAATTAGGATTTTCAGACAGGATAAAATTTCCAGAAAAAAAACTAAGAAATTTCAGAATTCTATAGAATAATATTTTATTCTTAATCTCACGATAAGAAAACTTCTTGAAATTTAATCTTTTATTTCAAAAACTTTTAAAATAGTTTAAAATCTTCTTAGATGATAAATTGGAGATCATAAATTGCCTTTTAAAATTTTTTCTTCTTTTAATAGAAGATTATTGTTTTTTTTACGATCTGGGATAATTTTATTGTACAATTGCTTTATAAAACTTGAAATACGTTGGCGTTTATTTGCCGAAGGATTTTATCTTTGGTAATTACATGTTTTTGAACAAAGTTCACAATGAGGAACAACGCGAAACTACTGCTGTAGTGTTGTGCTGGTGAATGGAAGAGTATCGGATGGCGGTGTTCATAAATTTCGCGCCTGATGATTAATAATTGTTCGTTTATCATTTTCTATATTTAGCAGTAGGCATTTTGCGCCGAAGAAACGTGTAGGAAATTATTATTGACGATAAGAAAACGTGTTCTGCAGTCATTTCTAAATGATTACTTCTTTCTTCGTTTTTTCTTCTACTTCTTCTTCTTTGCTGCAAATTTGCTTCTCTTGGAAAATTTGCAGGTGTAAAGTTTTAAACGGAGAAAATTATTTTTGCAAAGATTTTTTTTTTCATTTTAGCAGAAAATTTTTGTTTTGATTCTATTTAAATTTTCGCGTTGGAAGTTTATAAAAGTGAGATTTTAGATTGCAAAAAATACTTTCAAAGTTTCTGATCTAAAAGGTAAAAATTAGGAATGCTATTAATTGTGATCAGTTGTATAATTCTTAGCATTCAATGAAATTTAATAGATTTTGAGAATTGCTATTGCAAAAATAATTACAAAATAACTTTAAAGTCATCAAATAACAGACAATTAACAAATTGTATATTTAAAAATAATTTCTTTAGCTAAATATTCATAAAATTTCGCATTCTTTGAAATTTCTTTCTTCTAAATTTGTTTGTTTAAACAAAACCTACCATCTCTTATAACAAAGATGCAATTCCATGGAAACAAAGCATCTTCTCGACTTGTCTAAAAATTTTTCGAACCATTGTAACACAATAAGTCAACATTTCTGTTGTCGCTCGTCTAACATTACAACGGAACCAACAACAAGTTCAAACGAAACAACGCACCAAATCTATAGAGCACAGTAACCTAGTTACATTCAATCGTCCATCTCTTCTTTTTCCGGGTTACCTCCATTCGTATGTATATATCTGTATCTCTTATAAATCTTCCAAGAGACTATGAGGCAGATTTTCCACTATGGGCAACGATCTCCTCCTTGTTTAGCAAGATGATGATGATGGCGGTTTTGTTGCATACGATCTCTGCGCCATTGTGGTCGGCGAGTGCATCCGGTCGCGGTGCCGCCTAGGATAATATTTCGTGAGTTGGTCATTTGGCTTCAGCATCAACGTTTGACCTTCCGCCATTGATTGTGTTGGGTGTAAGCGTGTGGAAGAAATGAACAAGACGACGCCATCATCATCATCATCATCAACAGCATCATCGTTTTGATTGTATCATGGCAAAACGCGAAGAAGTAATGAGTAATGAAGTGGGGTCACTGTGCTGTACTTGTACTGGGTTCGATCGGGTTAAAGAGATCTACGGATCTATAGATCTATGGATCTAGAGATCTATGGATCTAGAGATCTATGAATCGATTATGATGGGATTATGGATTATGAATTGCAGATTGTTGATTGGTTTTGTGTTTCTGTAAGTTTTGCATCTTGGAGTTTTATTGTTTGAATGAAATTTGGTTCAATCGAAGGTCAAACCTTTTGGGACCATTTCAAAAAGTCTGAAAATATTTTAGAAAAAGTAGTCTCAAGGACGGACATATATTTCAGTTTTCCAATAAGTTTTCCAATTAGACTTTAGCTATATTTTGGAATATTGGGACAATTTAACCTTCTGAAACCATTAAAACAATCTTGTAAAGTACTAAAAATCTTCTAGAAACAAAAAATAGATTTATTTCTTTGGAATATTGAGTCTGGTTCTGGGACTGAAACTTCCATTATTCAGGAAATTTTCCAATTGAAGTTAATCTTCATCTTGGAATATTGGTTTAAATAAAGTACAAACTTTCTGGGTCCATTTCAAAAATCCCTCTAAGTTACTAAAAATGTTCTAGAAAGAATAAGAAAAATTTCTATCTTTGGAATCTTGAGTTTTATTCTGGGATTAATTTTGTTTATCAAAGAAAATTTCCAATTGAGATTTATCATTATCTTAGAATATTAATTCAATTTAAGTTCAAATTTTCTGGTTCCATTCCAAAAAAATTTCCAAAATACTAAAATGCTCTAGAAAAAAAATGATTCTACCTTTGGAAAGTTGAATCTGGTTTTGGGATTGATATTTTAATTATCCTGGAAAATTTCCAATTGTAGTTTATTCTACTGTTAGTTTTTTTTATATTTCATTGTCCATTTTTACCATGATTTTTTTTAAAAGTATTTTCTAGTTTTGATCTCCTTGGTTTTACTTTAAAATCGGTTCCAAAAACTTTTATTATAATATTGGTTTGTCAAGAACCTTAAGTTATTAAATTCTGCATTTTCTTGTAAGTTTTTCTGGAAAATTTTGTTTTGAAATAAGAAAAATACAAGAATTTGAAAGTGAACATGAAAAGTAATTACTTCACGAATGAATGAGAAAACATTTACACATTTTCGCACCCAATATGCTTGCACTCATCGAATCGGAAAACGAGCATATTCGTTTAGTTTTTAGTTCGATATAATTGTAGACTAATAATAATCATCGTCAATGATATAATTGAAGGCTTTGGGTGTTGTTCCTCGTTGTCCATTTCTTTTCTTTTTTCTTTTGCTTCGTTTTTGCTTCTACTTGTTGCATTTCGAAAGATGGAATTATCGAAGAAAGTACATTTCTTCTAATTATTGCATACAGCTCTAATAACATTGATTTGTGCGATAATTTTCCAACGAAAGAAATATTAATTTCTGGTAAATGTTCGTTCGATTCGAATGTTTGTAACTTCTGACATTGATTCACTTTAATTGCATTTTATAATTGATGTTTACTTGTACCAGAATTATTTTAACCATCTTTTTAGTAAGATGCTGACAGAGTAATTATAATTGTTCAACAATTGACATCATTTTGCTTCCTATTTGGTGTCTAATTTAGTAATTATCAGAAAAAACTTATTTGATATAACATCAAAGATTTAAAAGTAGCTTGAATTTATTTTTACTATTCTAGAAAATGTTTAAAAAAATTTTTATAAGCATCTTCATTTTCCCATTCATTGATTTCAAGTTCAATCCAAGTTTAATTTTTGGAGAAATTTTTAAAAATTGATTATATTTAATTATTTAATATACTGATTTTAACAAAGAATTTAAAATTGGAATCTATTTCAGTTGAGGTTTTTCTAAATTTTTGTTGATTTTTGTTCAAACATATAAAATTCCAAATTTGGTAAATGTTAACTGATAAAATAACAACAATGAAAGATTTCTCAATCCTGATTGAAATTTTCCAAATTCGTACATCTTCTCGATTCTCTTTTAAACTACGATAATAATCAGTAATCGTGATCGAAAACTTTCAACGTCAGCAACTTTTAACTACCTCTAATTGTCGACAATTCCAAGGATGTGATGTGAGGAAAGATCGATACGAGTAGCAGATCGATTCATTTCCGTGCATCGATCGTTTCTATGATGATGATGATGATGGCAGTTGTGAGCATTGATCTTCTAGGTTAGTCATAACAAGTGTATCGAATTAATGACCTATTAACAAATGGTAATAATCTATCATTAATAATAACTCGTATAGTTCGTTCGTTCGTTCATACGTATGTACGTTTCGTGTCGAACGTATAAATCGAGTTTAACTTGAAATTTTCATCTAACAAGCTAGCAACTAACTAACTAGGTTTATGAGTGAACGCAGTGAATGTTTGGAGAAATACTCGCAATGTAGATGAACAATCTTGCATTTATGTCTTTTACGACTATCAATTTGTTGGAATAATAATTTTGCATTGGTGATATTGATCTGTGAGTTTGAAGCTTTTTGCAATATTTTATGTGAATTTTTGATTGGTTTTCTTGAAATTGATGAAAAATTAATAAATATTTGAGTTTAATTTACATTCAAAACTAATTTTAATACTAGTAAAAAAATAATGATTTTTAATCCTTGAAAGTTTGGCAAATAACATCCATTCCAAAATTTATTTTTCATTAAAGTTTTGCAATTTTATTAATCTATTAATTTATTAATTAATAAATTCATAAAAAATTGTGTATGCATTTGTGTTATTTCTGCAATTGTCATTTCTAACTTCAGAACAATCGATATTAATAAACTTCTCAAGGTTCTCCTCGTTTCTTCTGTCAAATAAGTCCACAAAATTGACAACTACTTATAAATTAAAAATTAGCTGAAATAACAATTTTCCAGTGATCATTAAGATAACTGAACTAAATTGCAATAATTATGCCAATAAATTGCAATACAAAATAAAACTCTGAGCACAATTTCAGATAAACTTTAATAACAAATTAACAACAATATTTTGCTTTTATTGGACAATAAAATACTTTCACAAGCAACACCGATCACACAAACAATTGTCTCACTACTTGCACTAATTTCTATTACATTTTGATAAGCAATTAAAACTCGTTTTATTAGATTTCCAACGTTTTATGCCATAAAACAATAAATTTGTTGATGGAAAATGCAATCTCAAAACGAAAAATCAAAGAAACAAAAACTTGAACGGCGAATTCAATTATCACTTTTTTATTATCAATAAAATAAAATTTACGTATCAGAAACAATTAGCAATTTTTATGACATTTTCGTTGTTGTTTTTGTTTTCCGTTTTTGCAAATGTAGTGGCACATAATAAAATTGAAGTTTGCACGTTACGTTGGTATAAGAAAACTGGAAATGGAAATGGAAATGATGATGCACTTTGAAAGGCCACTTGGAGCGGCGCCAAAATGGGAAATATTTATGATTATTGGCTCGTTAATGTCTTTCCGCTGGAAAATGCTACTACGATCGAATTTCCTGCGTTTGTATACCGAATATACGAAGATCCGAAAATGGCGCTGCTGGTTTTGTCTCGTTTTCATATTCTGCACAGTATTACATTTTCGCATTTGGATTCAGATTCAATTAAAATCTTCATTCCTGGATTTGTTATATAAGATTTCGAGCATTATTCGGGCATAAATCATCAGAGTTTCTAATCGAATTTTCTTTTGTTTTCAGGAGTGTAATTTTCCCGGAAGGAGGAAGTGTGATGATTTCCGGTGCTGTAATGGTTGCTTCAGTGATCTGCATGAAATGTAAGTTTTTACAATTTTCTTTTCTTTAAAATTTTACATTTTAGTGATTTATGTTCAAATTGAATTTTGAACATTTTGAGAAAACGTGCAGATTCTGAATTCTGAATGAACTTTTATCAGAAAATATTTGGATTTTATTTGAAAATCATAGAAATGCAAATTTATTAGGGAATATTTGAAATAATTATTTTTCAATTAGGCAAATTGCAAATATATCACATATCGATTATTTAATTTTAAAATCATAGAATTGCAATTTTTGCAAAGGAAATTATAATATTATATATTATTATTAGATTTGCAAGTATTTTAGGAATGACAGGAAATAAATTCAATAAAATTAATTTAAATTGTATGACAAAAATGGTTGAAGATTAATTTTTAAATGAAAATTTATGAACGAAATTATTTTGATTATAAAATTATTGAATTTTAATTGCTTGATTTTAAAATCATAGAACTGCAATTTTTATTCGAGAAATTGAAATATTTCAAATTATCGCTACTTAAATATTTTCTTATTAAAGAAAACTTTCAAAGTACCTCACATCACTCTCCAAGAAATTAGGAATTTTTAGCTCAAAAAATCTTCAAAATCATTATTTATCATACACAATAGTTTTACTTTTCTGCAAAAAAAAATTCACGAGTTAAATAGGAAAATCTCAAATTTTTCTTGTATAAAAATGGGAAATATAATTGAAATTCAAATTGCGATACCATTTATGGACATATTGAATTATAATTGAAAACACAACTGAAAATTTACATTTTCAATAAGCAAACGTCACATAAACATTTCATCTTGGAAAACCTCTCGTTTTCTTGTGTGTTGCCTGCAACATTGAAGCTCTCGTAATCTTCGGTTTTAAAAAATTACCTGTAGGATAATTGCTGGAAGTAAATGAAGTAAGAGAGGTGCAAATAAACAGGCACGTTGATCTCTGACTGTAGTGGGATCGATTGGACCGATCGATAGGATCGATAGATACAGCAATAGATCGAACGCGTGGAACGTGCGCGCGTGTTGAGGAGGAAACGACAACGACGTGTTAAATCGTCCGTGTAAAGTTCACGTTTGTCTGGCTCTTCTTCATCTCCTACCATCTAAACAAGAAGCTCTTCTTCTATCGATGCCCCAAGAATTCATGCTGCCAGCTTTCTGGGTTCAGTTAGGATTTATATTTTCATTTTCCTTCGTTCGTTAGTTTAAAAACATACAGGAAGTTTCAAATTGGCAAACGTGGCAAAAAACCGTTGAAACATTAGATTTGGTAAAAACTATTGAATTAAATTATCAGAAATATCTTTAATGTTTATTATTTAAATTTCTTCTTTTTTTGATTTAATATCCAGAAAAATTTTGGGGTCGACATGAATTTTTATTGTCTTTTTATGCCAGGGTCGGATTTTTTTCTTTCAAGATCTATGAAATGAAAAAAACTTGTGAAAATATTCAAAATATGAAATTGTTTAATTAGGAAGTTTCTTGCTTCAATTTTCTTTGATTTCCTCGCAGAAAATTAGAGGTTTTCCTGTATATCAAAAGTAATAGATAGTTGGTTAAGATGGTTGATGATGGCAATGGCGGCATAACTGTGTATTAATTGCTGATTTTGAGTTCGTTATGCGCTTTGAATTTCATGATAGAGTCGTCCTCAGAACGTCTGCAGATAATTACGGCATTTGTTATTAATTATTCCATCGCGCACGTGAACTTTAACGACATTCTGATTGAATTTCTTCATTGGTTATTATTTTGTCAGAGTTGAGTTAAGTTCAAGAAGTAAGGTTACCAGCAAACAACAAAGTTATATAATTAATTTTTAATAGACTTTAATTTTTGCTCCATAAAATTTATCAATACTCGCAAATCGTTTAATGAACTAAGAAATTTAATATTTCAACCAAATAATCGTGCCAGACAAATAATAAATTTGCACAATCCCATTTCATTCACAATTCATTATCTTCACTTGCAAAATTTTGCACTTTATTTCTCTTATTGTAATTCTTCTTCTTCAGAACTTCTTCTGTCCATTCACTCCACAAGATTCGATTCATTTTCCCATCGTTGAATGGTTGATATTTGAACATTAGGCGGTCTCACTTCGCAAATTGAATATAATAAAATAATACGAATAATGATATAACTATAGTTCAACTATAATACAAATAGTAAACAATAAATAACCCACCAACATAACATAACATTGTTTGCTGGAAATTTCCGAACGACAATCCATGATGATGGTTTGAATTTATATGAATTTGTAATGTGTGAACGATTTAAAAGTTCTCTCGTCGTTTCTTGGACGGGACGAAAGTTATAAATGGCGATGGAAACACTTTAAGAAAAAAAAAAAGAAAGACGGAAAGAAAGAGTGAAATGTGATTCTCTCAACAGTTGGCGATGGCATGCGAATGATTTATACGTTTGTGCGGTATTTAGTTAATTTATTACCTGTGAATTTGTATTTGTTGCCTTCTTTCACATTCTAATTTTCATTCAATGCAATGCAAAATGTTGCATTGACTATGTTGGTTGGTGAAGATTTTAGACATTATTATTTTGAAATCCCGAATTTGTCCGGGACTCAGAAATATCTAAACATGCAAAATGGAATACCTAAAAATGCAAAATTTTCGCTTTTTTTCGCTCCTTTAACAGCGTATAACTTTTAAACGATTGTATCAATTAAACTAAAGTTGGAACCAATTTCTAGGTTTTGATGAGTACTTTCCAAAAATGTATGGCTTCGTGCCTTTTTGGCAATGGCAAAAGCAAAAATCGCGTTCGAAGAAAAAAATTGAAAAAAAAGTTTGTAGCGATAAAAGTGATATGAAATGCTTAAAATCGCTCGAGTTTTCAAAAATTTTCATATCTCCGAAACTATTAGAGCGATTTTTCTGATTCAAAGAGCATTTATCATATTTTGACGAAAAAATAACATTGGTCATAATACCTAATCTGTCCGGGATTCAGAAATACCCGAAATTACTAAGTGGGTTATCTATGATTAAAAAGAGTCATGAAAAAATGATAAAATCAATTCCAGTAATATAATCACGCAGAGGAAACAGTTTAAAATCAAGTTGATTATCCTTGTTGTCGTTTCCTCTTGTCTCGTTGGAGTTATGCGACCCGTGGGGCGGTTTCGAAGGGGTGGCCATGTGGATGTATATAATTTCATTAGGTTGAAGTCAATTCCCGAAAGATCCACGCAGTACATTCCACGCGGAAGAAGCAAGAAACGGGTTTCCATTTCGTCCTTCGTATTCCTCACTTGCCCGCCGTTGTCTTTCTTCCCTGTGGCAGTCGGAGGCGGCTGCGGCAGAGGCTTGGGCGACAAACCGAAGGCTGGTGATGCGGTGAGCCGAAGCGCACTGAAGCCTGTTGGCATTCGCATCCAATTCAATTGAATTGAATAGTTTTTCGCGTCGCCTCGCGCCGAAACGGCGTTGAACTAAGACGCCACTGCCGCCACGAATCACACGCAACCGAATTGACTTTATACGTGTACCTGCCATTCTGGCACGGGGGGCGGCAAGGACGATGTGTGCCGGAGACAGCATGGACCGCTCCAAGGTATATCTTCCAGAGTGGAAGATATACAGAACCTTGGAAGCGAAACAAATTCTAATCCAAATTTATATAACAGACTTGAGGAACGCTTCCAGACAACTACACGGAAAATTCAAGGACTCTATCCATCCCCGAGGCTCGATCCAATCAACATTCTCTGTGAGAGATCATGTTTAATGGAAAATTTCGAAATTATTCCTTGCAGGATAAAAATAACCAATCAAACATTCAAAAAATAGATATTGGAGTATTGTATGAAGTCCATGGTTCAAGAAATCCAGAAATCCAGAAATTTCAATTTGTTGGCACAAGAAGTTGCATTTCAGAAAAACATGTAGATCCTTAAAGGAGAATGGAAGTCTATCGATTTCACCTTTCCCAACAAACGTCTGCTATCTTGCAGTCCTTTATCAATCTGGAGGTACTCCATATATCCATGTTTTTTTTCTGGAGCGGCATCTTCGTTGGTTTCTTGCCGCCTCCATTCTTTCACCGATATCATCAATCTACGCACTCACCATTGGAGAGCTCGTCGAGGACGAGCAGGTGGTTGAATTGCATCGATGCTTGCAACTACGTAAACCAATGGCGGCATCCGTGGCGAAAAGGATGAAAAAGGACCAAAGGGAAAACAAGCACGTGAGCGGGCTGCCTTTTAATATGCTCATACTTTCATCGTTCTGCAGAGCTGCACTTGTTTCGAGTTGTTCACCAAGTGCAATCAAACCTTCAAGTTGCCTTTTTATCTCTTGCCTTCTAGAGAAAAAAAACCATCGTCCTTTAAGGATATTAATAAATAACTCACTTTTCCATGAAAGATGCATCTATGAAAGATGCAACTTGGAAATTTTTCCAAACTATAATTTTATGAATATTTCATAACTTCGTGGGAAAACCTTTGGGGGAGTGGTATGTTCCAAGATGGCTGCCAGAATAGAAGTTTAAAATTCCAATATCGATGAGAGCAATTTCGATGTAAAATTCGTCATAAATGCAAAATGAAATGAAGTGAAATGAAATTCCTAATAAACTAACAGCTTGAAGGAGGTTAGAAATGAAGAATTTCTGTATCTGGTATCAAATATCGTCGTCGATGGTGGTGGTGGAGGATCTAGTGGGGGTGTGATCCAATAAGGCTGGAAACAATCTGGATGGTAATTTATGGAAATACGCAGAGAATACGATTGAGGACCGGCTGAGATTCATTCGAAACATCTTCGATCAGCCTCGAGATGCTGCAGCTCAGCTTCCAGAAGAGGATTACAAGCCGTAGCAATCTCGCGATTAATACCCCATCTAGACAAACCCATTCTTCCTCGCCTCCTCCGACTTGATGTCTAACACCAGTCGACTCATTAAAGCCAATGAATTTCCAATCACAATTTGCAATTAAATGTCAAATCCCAGTGATATCAAGGACGAAATTCAATTTCCAACGAAGAAGGCAAAAAATGATCCCATGAGTCTTCAAATATTGACTCATGATGACCAATCGAAGACATTCTGACAAATCTATCAAATGGAAAATTTTAAAATTTTTTATTTCCGGTCGCTTTTCCTGTTTGCTGCTTTGATGAGGCTGGAAATTCGAAGTGGTTTATTGAGTGTTTCCGTATTTGCGTACGTCGTGCATCGCTTGCTATTTACCCGAGCGAGCTTCCTATATTACACAACAAACAGACAAACAATAAAGCAGCCATCGTCGTCTTCGTCGTCGTTGCCGCCTCCTTGGGCTGCGGTTTGAATGCGAATTTGTCACCGAGCTGTGCAAACGCGTATTCAGGTCGTGCACGTTCCGCTTTCAATATGATCAATGCTTCGCGAATGCGTGTTATTGGAGATCGAATGCATTCGCCATTGCATCATGAGCAAACAATGACAGAACTACTTACGTCAATAATGCAGCTAAACCGAATCCAAATATGACTTCGTCCCGCAAGGAAATTTTCGGATGCAAGGCGGCAGGATTTGCAGACTAATCCAGAAGGTTCCAGAAGGTTTTCGTTTCCTGCTGATGAGACAAAATGCCAGCAACGTCGTAATCGCTGGCGTCATCATCATTATTTGCGTATAGTTTATGGCGCATTAATAACGAACGCTGAGATCCTTCTCAGCATGAGATCAGATGAAATGAAAGGACAAGAATGGGAAAATGGTGGGGGGTGTTATTGGTTTTCGTCCTGCTGGTAAGGAAAATTCCATGCATCTAACCAGGACTATTTCTCTGAATCGTCTTGGTATTCAATGAAATCTTGAGGTCCTTTAGAGTCAATTAATGTACTACTGCACTTGGATTGCATTGGTTCAAAGTGCACGATAAGCAATTAGGATACAAATTCGTCCATCAGGGATATTAATTAAAGTTTCTGGTGTTAATCCTGGATTTGTCCTTCCATTTCTAGGAAGGACTCGTCGAATCCACACATCAACAATTTTAATCCAGTTTGTTTAATTAAAATTATAAAACGTAATTATCCTCCTGAGGGAACTATGGTCTTTGGGTAATAAGTGGACTAATAGCAAGGACTCGAAGAGATGAAGGACAATTTTCGGTCTCTGGAGAGTCTTCCCGATATTTAACTGGCACGCCTAATGAAAAGTAACATGATACAGCGAAATTGAATTATAATTGCATAACGTAATCTTGCGCGCTTCGCTTCGCTGCCATCGCTATCAGGATGCAGGACGACTGCTCCTGCGGCTCGCTTCTTGCATGCGTCTGCCGCTTCCAGCGAGTAATTAGAGTTAAGCGAAGCACAATCTACACATTGCTGGTGCTATTCATACAATGCGAACGAATGAAGCAACGAACGAATCAAGGAACCAACCGGAAGTCTTCCGGCCTTTATCAGCCATCCCGTTTCATCGTCCTGCCGCATCATCCTGCAACCGCACCATCCAGTCAGCCAATGCAAGTGTCTGTTTATGAAGGCTCTCCTTTCTACTCCTTATTCCACTATCCTATCCTATTAACTGCGAAAAGTCTGACCTGCAGGATATCTACAGGGTATTCTGCAATTGATCCATTATCCTTCAAATAGTGAAATTTAAAAATTTTCAAAAAAATATATTTACACTCTGTATATCCTAAAAAGCTTCCAGAAAGTTCATCAAACAATACTAGACTATAGGTTAAGACTTTGTGAAACCCCTTTGGTCCTTTGACTAATGATAAGAAGGACAATGGATGTTGGGATGCTGGTACAGACTGCATTTGCACGGAAACGGAAATATGTGCATGTAATGCATATATATGTGGACATTAAGATGGCGTTGAGCTTATGGGAAATGTTCGAGGCTGAAAGTGCTGAAAGAGTGCGAGTCGATAACTCGCATCCTCATTACGCAAACATTTATGAAAATTGCGCTCACTTGCATTTCGACAACGTCTTCCATTTTCATCTACATCAAATAGTCTCTCTTCCTGTAGCACCTCCTGCATATCTATCTTTTATGAGGACTGCCGAAGACAGACGTCTTTCAATTTCATGACGAGCGCTGCAGAGTGAAGCGAGAGACAATAGAAAAATTGTAATTTACGACGTGATAAAGTCAAATGTTGCGGAAATAAAGCAAAACGTTGCATGGCGTGGAACAAGAAGTTTGCCAAGTGGATGATGACAGTGCAGATGATGCAAATTATGCTGATGGCTACACTTTGCCAAATGACCCCGTTAGTTCTGCAGTTGACGTTGTTATTGATGGGTTTTGATCGAAGATTTTAAGCAACTTGCACTTACTATTAAAAAAAAAATAAAAAATTTGCATTAAAGCAACGAATTTGGTTGCTAGGGTGGTTGAAAATTCAAAGATGGTTGCTCTTATGGGAATTATATGTTTGGTAACTAAGGAAGGACTCGAAAAAAGTGCGCGAAATTCAAACTATCATTTAACCTATATGACAATAAAATTAGAAATGCTGAAATAGTTTTTTGATAAAATTGCAAGTCCTTATAACAAAAATTGCACTTTGGTGTGATAGGAGTTGGAGGATAACATCCGAATGGGATTGATGGACGAGAAACACATGGGGCATGGAAAAGGTCATCGTTTATCTCATATTTCCATCAGCGTTGACTGCCAACTGCACTCGTTACATTACTTTACATTACGCTTCGTAATGCGCGATTGTTGTTACATTGTCTCCAGCAGCCATCCCGTCTGGATGGACGATGGGATGCGATTCGATTCTGTCGGACCCATCAGAAGCCCCATTGTCACCCCATTGCGACACGATATAGCTTATAGCGTACAACATTCTGCAGCATTTGGTGTGATACAGGGTTGAGCAAATCTCGATAATAAAAGTAATAAAAGTGTACCATGTGAAATAAATATTCGCACACCTTTGAGGATAACAGATACGACAAAACAAAATGAGGGCAGCACAATCCCATACAGAAAGTTAAATAACAAAAATTTCAAGTTATTTTATGATGTAATTATTGATAATTTCTAAACAAGGGAATTATAGATTTTTAAAATTTAATTTTCCTAATTTTTTGGTTGGGTTGAAGAATATTGGAAACGTCCTGAAAAGAAGAAATAAATGACGGGATGAAGTGGAAAGTGAGTGCTAACGTGCTGTCGATGGAAAAGCTGAAAAAAACGTTGCCTTATCTTGATGCATGCCGAACGAACAATGACAACAGCTTTAATTTGCTTTCAGCCAAATGTTTCGTCCTCATCTTCTCATTTTTGTTTGCCCGAGGTTTTTCACATTTTCCAGATTTATTTTGTATCAGTATTATGATACATATTACATAACATCGCAAATGTTTATTATGCTCAAACAAATTTTATGATGATAACTTTTTGTCTCTGGAGAAATACAGTTCTAAAAATTTAGTTTTAGTATTAGTATTCATCTGGGTATCCTTCTACAATATCTTAACAAAACACTGGAATGAAAATTTCAAACCAAAATACTGAATGGTTTTATGCTGAAAGTAATAATGATTTGATTTGTTGTATGATATAATTGTTGAATAAAATAATGCGAAACCAATTTGCAAATTGTCCTAAACTTTATAATGCATAGTTGTTAAATTGATATCGTGTTTCGTGCAGGAGTTCAAATCAGCAGCGATAATTTCATAAAATTATTACTTGCGCATGATAATGAGTTCTAATTATTCATGCTCGTTGAAATGCGAAACTTAGTCATTAATAAAATTAAATACGCAAGTAATGCGAAGAATAGTTAGAACATGCGAGAATAATGTCTGCATGGTACGTATATTTGAAGCGTAATTTGATTCAGTTTTAGTTTTCGTAATTAATTTATGAAATTGTAGTAGTAGCATGTGAAATGAGGAGCATATGAGTAGTATTTCTTGTCCAAGTTGCAATTCGTACGCGTGTTTAATGCCGTTTCTGGCGAAGAGAACGAAGGGGAAGACGAAATTTCGTTACGACTAGTTAATGACATTTCTAAGACTCATGAATTATAACTTGCTTTAATGATTTTAATGTTATTACATCTAAGATTAAGTGTAATTTGCAAATTATATGCCATAAAATACTATTACAACTATAATTATTATCAGACGTGTTATTATCCTGTATAAATTTTCCGAATCTCAATCAAAATAATTGAAAATGAAGGACCAAACTAGATCAGATCAAAATTTGTGAAATCCAAACCTCAACAAAATTTACAAGATAAGAAATGATTCATGTCTTTTGGAAACAATACATTCAGTATGATGATCCTTGTAGTACAAGGATAAAGACAGAATTCAGTATTGTGAAACATTCATTGTCCTTGCAAGAGTTGATTAACACTAACAATAGCTGCCTCGTCGTTGAGGTCGAATCAATAACATCATAGAATTCAACATGGATGTCATCCTGATATGAAGAACTTCACTCAAACCACTTGCAACTTGAGTTAATTGTTGCTTGTTTCACCCAGACCGACAATTTCCTTTGCAATCCTAATCACAATTTCTCGTCCTTCCCTCAAATTACAAAGCCATGCAGCAACGATTTGAAGCTCAGGATGGAAACATTCAATCCAGCAAGAAACGAATCCTTTTCAACATCAACATCATTGTACAACCATTCGAATTAGGTACACGAGAGAATCACATCAAGTCAATCAACATGATCAACAAACAAACACGTCTGGTACTAAATTCGAAGCTTTCAATCCAGGAGGTTTAATCCTGGCTATTAATATAATTTCGACAAGCCATTTGATAAAGTCTGGCCTAGAGTCTAGCCATGGTTTCAAGGCTCGCCCAATTTGGGCTCTGACCTATTGTACGTGCGGGTGTAATCAGCATTCGTGTTCCATTATCGAAGGATATTTATGCGGTGCATAAATTAATTAACATCAAAGGAGTGTGCCACGAATGCCGCCCTCTTGCATGTCCCAATTCAATGAAATTAAATGTCAATAAATGTTGCCATTGAGCGTTCGTTAGTTGTTAATTAATTGAAGAGTTTCCACAACACAAAAATTATTTATTTGGTTTTTGAAGTTTTGAAGTTATTTTTGAAAGTCCGAACTTTTCCATGAAATTGTCCCCTTAAGTAACTTAAAGCGCGTTCGAAGTAGTTTATGTCAGTGCACAAGAAGTTTTAAGTATGTGCAGTGGAATGCAGAAAATTTTTTCGCGTGCAGATGAAAGGCGTTTGATGCTCATAAAAGTACATAAAATGTAAATGAAGTACAAGCGCAAAGAGTCCAAAATGAACTTACCGTTGAGTTTCTGCAATGTTTGGGCTGGTCTTCGAGGATTTTTCTTGCTAGTTTTCCAAATGAACTCGTTTCTCTATTCGTGGAAGGTCTGCAACAAGAGAGATACGAGTAAAAATATTTTATTTATACAGTTGTACAGTTTAGAGCAAAGTTTTGGAACGACTTGCTTGTTTGGAAGTTTTACTGCTTAATGTTTTAAGGTTATATTAAAGGATATAATTTGCAGTTATAATTTTCAGTTGTAATTCAAAAAGGAGAAATTAAATTTCAGAAAAGCAGAAATGTAATTTAAATTTTTAATTGTGAAATTTGGAAGATGATTCCTTTGTATATTAATGTTGATCTCGACATTTCCACTTTGATTTGCGTCTTTAACGTCGTCCGATTGCATTACTAACAATAGAGATAGAAATTGAAATGTTGGATGGGAATAAAAAGCGTTACAAAATCCGGTTCTTCACCGGACGAAATGTACTTTCTCCGAGTGGCTCTCGCGTAAGCTTTGCGAGCTTTTCACTTCTTCACGAAGCAGCATGTTGTCGAGGCCCAACAGCTCGTAGGTACTATCGCAAAACTTGAATGAATATCCTCGAAGGCGAAGAAGGAGGCGAAAATCCGGCCAGCGCCTGGAATAACTTGCAACCCGGAAATATAAGGAAATATATCAAATATAAATACACAAACACGAGGAAAGTACTGCACCGAGGTCGTCCTTATATTACATCCAGCAAAGGATGGACGCAAAACGGGAGAGGGCGCAAGAAGTGGCGTTGACTTCGTGTTGATGTTAATGCTGATCCTGATCCTGGAGATGCGTCTTTTCAGTGAATATTATTTTCCTGGAGTGGCGCTAACGTAGCGTAACGATGAAAGATAGAATGTTCGGGGCTTCTTTTGAGTGCCATTTAGATAGAAAATAGAAATAGGAAAGTTTTGACCTGGAGTATATTGCGTTGGTTTTCTGAAAGGATATTATGGTTGTAAGGAAATGTAAGGAAGGATTTTCGTGCTAGTAAATAGTGACTAAAATTTAAGTGTTTATATCTTTCTACATCTGTTATTCAGAAAGCTTAAATTAAATTTCAGAAAAAAGAAATGTGATTCAGATGTTCAAATTAAATAGAGAAAGAATCAAATGTAAGTTTGTGAATTGTAATTCAGAAACTGTTATTTGAAATTCAGAAAGCATTTCAAATATCAATATTTAACTGTTATAAACATATATTTATCTATCAAAAAATAGAATTATTATTTAACAAAGAGTTGCACTAATTTGAGTTGCATTAGAACTCTTCTGAAATTCATTTGATGTATTCTCAATTATGTTTGATTAATTTGAAATACATTTGATCGTTTCTTTGTTAAACTTAAGTTTTCTCAATTAAATTTACCAAATGTGAATTACAATTGTAGCAAACTGAATTTCATAAACAAATGTGAATTAGCATTGAAAAAGGTAATGGGAATAATAAGTTAAATCAAAATTTAACAGATTAATTTAAAAATCATATTTTCCTGATTTTGTTATTCTTTTTTGGGATAGAGATTCTGGGAGTAACAAATCAAAAATTTTCATTTATATACTTCCTGAGTTGAGTGTATAAAATATCAAACTGTTTGGGATAACATCATTCTAAAACATATTTTCCAATTATCCTTAATCTAGAACCACCATCTAACATCTCATATCTAGAACCCTTTGGGATATTTATGTGAGAGGGTTCGAAATCGCAGTCTGTACATGACTGTAGATTTCGGCAAAGGTGGCCCATTTTATGAAAATGTACCGCAACAAATAACAATCCACCCACGCATCCTTCGAGGCTGGAAAAGGACGCCCGACGATACTCATAATGGTGATATGAGTATTGCGGTGCAAGAGGTAGCAAATCTTTGGTCCTTCGCATCCCTGGCCCACAACTAACACCAACCGTTAGTGCCGTGTTGTGATAGTAGCAACGGCTCCATGTTGTTTAGTGTAACCGCCATTTCTGGGTCTATACATATCCGTTATCCTTGTACGCGCGCGCAAATGTTATGCGGGCTGAAAATGCGATAACACTTTCCCACGTTTTCGCGTTGTTTTCCCACATGGCTGCACGCACATATGGATCGTGCGCACCTCCAGCAACCCATCCAAGAAAACGACCACCTCTTGGAGGGTTAAAGGAATTGGATGGAAGGTCTAAGACTGAAAGCAGCCCAAGATAGACTAAAAGCTCGACACTAAAAGATTTCCATGCAATGGATGCTCACACAAGGGACGTATAAATTGTCAGGATAATGAAAACGAAAAGATTTTATCCTTGAAATGTAAATAACGAAAGTGTTTAACTTTGCAAGGATATGGAAATTAATACGCAGAAAAATTAAACTTTTCATATCAAGAAATATCAAGGGAGGCAATAAAACGTGAATGTAAGTTATCCAGAGTCATTATCCTTGCAGGAGTATAACTAAAGTAAAGGGGGACAACAAAGTTGGATGTTTAACTAACAACTTGGAAGCAAACTTGATTAAAACTTCAATTATAATGCAAATTTTTACAACTCAATAATCACTTGTTTTTTCATCCCTTTTCGTCCTACCGACCGCATTTGTTTATTCTTTTGAGGCTGGAAACTCCCGCAGGATGACGCCGCCCGCAATAAACGCCAAGGACAAAGCAGCCCCCGAACCGAACCACGAAGGAGCTCGTGGAGCACAATCTGAAATATGAATCCCAGATAGGAAGGATAACCGGGAGGACGGCCGAAGTTGAGGAGAAGGCATCCATCGCTGGTGGCGGTTGGCAACTCGAATGGAAAACTCTATTAAGTCAAACGCGCTCGCTGAAGAAGTTGCTCGCTGCGAAGTTGCTGAAGTTGTGTTGACGCCACTGTTGTTTTCATTCGATGAGGCGGGCATGGTTTAAGCTCGAAGGCGGCAATCCTTGCGCGACGGTGGCGCATATTATTATTTCTTGAGATTGAATGGATGCAGAGCGCACAGCAATGGCAAGTTATTGCTCTGCACAGACAGCAAAGACCGATCGCACGACTTAAACGAATTTTCGCCGATTCCCATACTCCGCCTGTTGGAGACGATGCCGCCACCGACCAAAATGTAATTATCCTAGATTTTCATTCGATATTCACATAAGTATAATCAGTCATTTCCATAGCGAGCGAGTGCACTCGGTTTTCGGCTTTAGCGTTCTTCGTGTGTTGGAGGAGCTGATTCCGCGAAGGAAATTGCTTTTGAATTCGATACAATTACACACAAAACGTGGAAATGAAGCAAGGATAATGAATAAATAACATTCTTCATCAACACTCTATTATGACTTCTGATGAAATAATTTTGTGGTTTGTGTTTGCTTGAGGGAAAGCCAAATATTTCCCAATGTAATTGTGTAATTCCGAGGATAATTACAAGAAGTATTGTTGAAAAAGAAATTAACGATAGTTTTTGGTAGTACTATAATTATTATTTAGAGCCTAAAAGTATTTTTTGATATATTGTTTAAATAGACTTTTTCCTGTTATTTACTAAAAAAATTTCAAAGATAAATGCAAAAAGTATTGCAATTTTTAATTATTTCTTTTTATAAATTTAAAAGTATTACTGTGAAAATATATTATTTATCCTTGCACCTATTTATTATCTAATAAAATAATTCCAAAAACAATTACAAGAAGCATTAGTATTTTTGTTTTATGGATAAGTGGATAAACAGTTCAATTTTTGGTATTTTTGCCTTTAACAAAAACACTGTTAGATAAATTCAACAAAGCCTTTGTTTATTTATCCTTTAAATAGTATCCTCCATTTCAAACTCCAAGGATGATTACAAGGATCTATATATTTTTGTTTGTCAAGTTTTCGTTGACAAACAACTATCAAATTACTTTTACCCTAAATGAAACTACTTTATCCTTATCCTTAACGAATTTCTTACTTAAATACAAATAAATATTTCTTCTAACTAATTCTCTCTACTTCTACTTGAAATTTTTAAAATAACAAATCCTTGCAACCGAATCCTTTCCCAATTTTAACCAAGCAAATTATCCTTGGTCCTCTTAAAGGTAAATAAATTACTCTAATCAAATCCCTGGTATATTCGTTAATAAATAGGGGACAAAGCGGCATGAACGGAAGGGGATGGTCCCAGAAACAAAACATGGGCCAAGTTCTGAGGACGAAGAGGATGAGGTTGCAGGATGTTCTGGTCGAACCACTTCGAATGCGTCCGCATAGTTGAGTATTAAATTACACAGCCACTTATTAAACTAGCACATCACCCATCCCAACCAGGAACAGACCCCTCTCATATACCGGTGGCGCCCTCTTAACGAACCAGCAGTCCTTGCGGCTGTAAGAAACTCTGGAGGATTCCTTGTAATTTGCACGCAGCTGAGGATGACCGGTATCTGGTGTCTGGACAGAAATTAGAGAAATAGTAATTGTAATGACCCTGAGGGTTGAATTTGGGTTCATAACATGCGTCCGAACAATTCCAGAAGTTCATGCCTCAAAGTCTAAATTCAAGAATGGAATACATGACTTCAATTATCCTTAATCGTTGTTTGTTTTGCTATTTGTACGTAATATGTTTGGTTGTTTATCCGAATGGATGATTCGTGGAAGTTGTAACGAGGGTAAACGTAAAAGGATAAATTGTCCTGGAAGTTATATAAAATTTATATCGAAACGACATTATCCTAGAAACCCAAAAGCATTCATTTCGAATATCGGATGTTTTAATTAAATTTAAGAACTGGAAAAATTTCATTAAGACAAAAAATCTTCCAGGCATTGTTTGACAACAATGTTAGGCATTTATTACAAAAATCAAGAGAAAAACATATTATCCTTTTGCAAGATAGAAATCAGGATAACTCTCATAGAACAATAATTCATCCCAAACGCTAACGTTGATTTATTTGTACGTACGTCAATTTCTCTTGGAGTTGTTATTGTTATCGGCGTCGAGTTAAATAAAATATCCTTCAGCTGAACGCCCCATCATCCTGAGAAGCACTGAAATGTTATCGTAAAGCAGGATCCCTCACGAACCAACAATATCAAAGATAATAAAATACGAGCGATCATTTCATTCTTAAACGACGATTATTGCTTTATTATTGCGATAAGTGTGTTGTTGTTATTTGTGCGCGGAAAATAATGAAAACGCAATAAAATGTCATCGTCCAGTCCTCAGCCTTCGGGGGGCAACAGATCGGACAACACACTTCAAGAAGGAGAATAAAAACGACGAAACTATTGCCTTTGGAACGACAAAAAATGAATGGAAACGAAACAGGATAACGCGAATAACACATAAACGATGGACAGTAAAACGCTAAAAGTTCTTCTACATCAGCGCAAACAGAAGCGGCCCCTGCTTATCAAATAAATGTACAATATGTCCAGCAATCGTAAAATGGCGGCTGGAATTACTCGACCCACCGAATGATACGGCAACAAGTTTATTATCCTGCGAGTTCGTGCGCAGGATTCAGCTTCGCTCGCGTTTACATTTGGTATGAATTGTGTGTCTAGGACGGGATTTTTTCAGATTTCGTCCTTGTCCGATGCATCAACCCGAAGAACAGCAACAAAAAACGTTTTATTTTATGTCTAATAGTGTTCATTCATTTGCTTTTAAGAGCGTTTAGTTTTACGGCTTCAAGAAATAAAAGTTGACTCTAAAAGAAAACCGAAACAAAATGCAGATAAAGCATTGAATTAAAGTTGTTTTTCTCATTTGGATATCAATCTTAAGGATAACATTTCTATCTTGAATTTAAACTTGCTAGACAGGTTAATTACTTATCGAATAAGCAAACAAATAAAAGTTTTCTTGTTAAAATCTAACATCTTCATACCTTTCGTGCAAAGACTGCATTATCCTTTAAAGAAGAGGAGAGAAGAGTGGGGAGTCTGCATATGACTTTGTGACTTGCTAATGTTTTAAATAAGTTTTCAAAGTTTTCAAGTCCTTCTAGAACAGGTAACGAACTCTGCATCCTTGCAGCGAGTATCACATAATAAATAAACATGATGTGCGCCTCTCAATTCGTATTCATATTCATAACATCATGCCGCCCCAACTTTCCTTTGGCAGGACTAGAAGAGGTTTCAGGGTGTGATTTTCTTTCAGTTTGTGTCGCAAATGTAGCAGTTCTCTTATGCCAACATGAATTTTGACGCAAAAGTTTAACTCCAACTGGTGTTCGATCCCTTGAAGACCGGAAGGACTGTTAGTAAGTCATTGCTTCTGCGTGCGGTTTTCTTGTGATTTCCGGTTGGATTGGAATTGCTCCAACTTCATTCCCAATGCGGTTGAAGTTTAAGTTGGTGGAAGCACAAAGTCCTTAAGTGATATCCTCTTTTGTCAATATTTCGACATTTTGGTTGTTTAATCCCAAGGGAAGTCAATTCATTGTCCTCAAATCAGGACATGGGATGATTTTATTATTTCATTGAGTTATTTCGAGATTTCAAGGATTTCCATACGGAATTATTAATGAATGTCTCCAAGAGTGTGAAAAAGACAAGTTTTGAAAGGAAAGATTCCTGGAGATGTTTTAATTATTTATGGAGGGCAAATTTCATTGAGAAATTATATTTAAATCAAAACGAAAATGAAATGTTAATATCATTTTTATATTTGATTTTAAATTTATAATTTTCCTGCATACAGGATATGAAATCCTAATTGAGTAGTAAAATAAGATAAGAGATCTTAGATAGCAAAACATGATCAGGAAACTTAACCTCAAATCCCAACGAACCAGGACACCGAATCCTGATTGGAAACGAACCGAGAACAATTGAAACAGTCAAAGAGGGCATCCCACACGATCCATTCTGCTTGACTGGATGCAGATGTATGGAAGGATGATGCATTTATGCACCAACCCGAGCAGTCCGGATTGATTCGATTGAATCACTTGAGGAACGAGATTGGTAAGGATAAACTTTTCCCCGAAATGAACGTGTGTTGCTTCGTCGGAAGTAACCAAATCCTCCCAACAATCACAGTCAAGCGTCAGGAAGCAGTTTGCACTTTATCCTTGCAATCCTCCACGGATGGATTTCTTCTCAGCTTGGAAACTATGAGTATTCCAAAGTGGAAGCCCTCAGGTGATTATCCTTAATTATAAGAGCACCCGGTGGATATATTCCACCTGGAGACATTCCTATCCGAAGAAAGTTTGTAACTTTCCAGGAATTTCTAACATTATATAATGATTTTATTAGATTTTAGTAGTTTAAGTTCTTATCTTCAATCTCAATTGAATATTTCAAAGTTTCCTTCCAAAATGGATTCAGGACACAATCATCAAATAAATAATATGTTCAATTTGCAAAAGATTTTTTCCAAGTCTGGTTGAAGAATGGAAATTTAATTTATCATCTTGAAGAAAAAAAGAATGAGAAAAACGAGCAATTTAGAAGAGAAATGAACAAGGGAACAAAATAATTACATCAATAGCCGAAAGGTGGCGTTCCGTATGTTGGAGCTTAATTCGTCCTGCATCTGCGGCACCGCCATTAAAGCAATTCTATGGAGGCGCACAAGAAGTATTATCAACCATTAGGTTAAGACTGACCGAATCACTTTTCCATCGGTGCATTCAGCATCATCTCGTTCCCGGTCTTACCATCCCCTCGAGTCCTTAACGTCTTATTCTGCCGTCCAAGCTGCGTCCTTGCAGCTCCGCCGAGGACTTGGGAGTAATGATGAGTTTTTCTGTCCCTTTTGGCGGCCGTTCGACGATGCTCCTGCAATTCAATCCGTCGGAGTCAAGTGAAACAAAGCCGTTAAGACTTCTTCTCGTCCTTGCGATGGCGGAGTGCGCGCGAGGGCTTTGCGGCGCAAAATGGCTCAACCATTGCTTGGGCACGAATATCGAAAGCTCGTTATGGCGAAATCCAAATCGACTGCGAGTACATCCAGCAAACGACCGGCACGAGGAAGACGCAGAACAAGAAAAAAAATGAAAATCTTGTGTTCTTCCTCGGCACATCTTTAAACTCATCGATTTCCACATCGCACATCAAGGATAACGCCAGCGGCCATCGATGAGCAGAACAGAACTGACACGATCTGACTTCAAACTGCTGAACATCGGGAAATTTTCCAGTATTTTCAAAGGATTGCAACGTTTTCATCCATGAAATTCATGTCGTCAAGGATAATGCTCAAAATGCACCATTGGAAAATTTCTGGGATCGTGATTTAATAATAGAATATATCATAATGTATCACTAAATTTTAAAGTTTGAAAAGTTTAGCTACTATAGTTGAAATCTTGAATTTTCAATTATGCATTTGAATTTGAATTATAAATTGTTTTTTAGGAAGGATGAAATCATTAAATTTGTAATTAAATTTGCAGATAACAAAACAAAATCGATAAAATATGACACGTGCACATGATAGTTAACCGGAAGTTATAAAGTTAAGGTATAAATTTACGTAAATCAATTAAACACTAAACTAACAGTCAAACTTTTGGGCTGATATCACAACACGTGCATGGCGCTCGCATCGTTCATAATATTCCAACCAACCAATCCTGTAAGGATACCAAAACCTAGCAAATGCGAATTTCGAATACAAGTGCAACATTTGCATATTATTTTAATACGAAAGCGTTCATTTCGCACCAACATTACATATCTCTTCAGTTTCCAAATGCGAATTGAGTTTTATCAATACCGAACGTAGCGCCCTCTGAAATTCTTGAAGCTCACATGCGAGAAAACAGGACGCATGCATTAGGAATATGCGAATACGTGCGCGAATTGTACGCTGGCTTGAATACGAAATATGCAACTGGTCGGTTCGAGGACGTTGATTCCTCGATCCTGATTTCGATTCTAATTCAATGCATTGTATCGCAGGATGCCGCCTGGCTGTGCTTCAGGCTTCGCACACGACCACCAACACTGTCGGCCATTGCTGATCCTGATTCATATCCGGTTCGGTGTTTTAGTGTTTTACATGCACATGGAGCTCGAGTCCGGGTGGCGGATGAGGAAACATGAATGCAGTCATTGCATAAATTGCACGCTTGTGTCCTTCCATAATCCGCATAATGTTTCTTTGCACGTGTGGATGGCGAATGTACTAATGTCCGCCATGTTTGAACTGGTAATATGCTTCATGTACTGTCGTTTAAGGGGAATATGGATTAAATCGTTATCAGTCTAAGGATTCATTTATCTTGAACGTGGAAATAGTTATATTTATAAATTAACAAGATTATCCTTAATGTAATCAGAAGGTTTCTTATTGATTCTATTGATAAGGACTTCATTTTAGTTATTGTCCTTCAAAAGTAGGTACTTAAAAACTTGAACTTGAAACTTTGAAATTATTGGTTTAATTTTCTGAAAATTATATACAAATAAAGATCAGTGACAAGCAAATTCAATTATCCTAAAGGGAAAAATATGGTTAATAGACTCATTAATGCTAAGAAATGTAAACGTTAGGATAATTATTCCATCATTTGAAGGTGAGTTATAATCTTTGATTTACATTCCTCTTTTGTAAAAAGTAGAAACTAAACTGGAAATAAAATTATCCTTTAGATTCTTATCAAGATAAAACATTTTTTTAATGATTCTTGCAATCCTTCATTTACAATCCTTAAAGCTTACTATTTATATAACCATTATTAATTCAAATATCCTTGAAAATAATCTATTTTTCATATGAAAACAAATTCAAATTCAATTCCCAATCCTTTCGATTCCAATAAATTCTTATTATAACAATTCATACTTTTTACTATCATTCGTTTATTTACATTCCTTAAAGTTTTCCACTCTTTAATTTTATCCTAAATAAGAATATTATCAACCCAATTATCCTTGAAAATCTACGTAATAATGCATCATGAATTGACCTTTGGTAAAATCGCAAAAAAGACATTCTTAACCAAGAATTAAAAAATTGGATTAAAATATGGAAACTTAATAGTATTTGATAAACATTTAGTTATCCTGTCAATTTCCTTATCATATTTCTTTTCATTTTTAACTTATTAATCCTTGCAATAAGAGAAACAACTCATAACAACATCAATTTCCTGTAGAATCCTGAATCAGAAAAATAACAAGGATAAAGTGAGATTTCCGTAGAATATCTTCGTGTGCAAATCCCGAGAGTGTCCTTTTTTTCCAGCGGGAGCATGTCGTCCGCATGCATATTTGACGCGGACGATTATTGAATAAATCATTGATAGGAAATGCGGCTGGAGCGGGAAGAAATTTCCGCTCGTCTTTATCCTGCGTACGCGATGATTGCGGATATTAGCAGGCTCTCGCCAGGAACAGGACTCGCAGCGCATCGTCGATTACACACAATATAAAAGGACGACAATGTACAGCGCCGAAATGAGACGAAACGGAACGCGTGCATGATTTCTGCCGCCGCCGCCGCCTCACACATTTTGTACACCAACCCCAAAACGAAGAGAAGGCGCACAAAGTTGCGGGGGTGTACATGCATTATAAATCAAGCCCGCTTGTATTATTCATACTCATACTCTTTGCGTGCCGCATTAATTTCCTGTCTTTGTACACTATTACGATGTATCTATATGTTTTCGTATACAGGAGTGGATCCAATAATTATTTGTTCGTTTTGTCATTGACTCAAGAAGTCTCAAGAAAAGTCAAAAGAAGGTTAAGGTACGAGTGCTATAAAATGATGTTGAGAGAATGAGATCATCCATTTTAGGTAGCAGATCTCTGAAGATATTTGTATCATATAATAAATTTTATCCTTCTTTTTTCTTTAGAGGAAGAAATAGGTCAGAAAACAGATTTATAAAATTAGTACTTTAATTCGAGAATCAGATGAGAAATTCAAAATCTGTAGAAAAGTCCAAATTTTAGAACTTATGGCTAATGCATTTCAAAAGATAATCACAATTTTCTATTTATCAAAATCCAAATCAAAACCTTTATGCAGGTAATATTATCCTTCATAATTCTATGTAGGAAGAAGACAAAAACAGAATTATTAAATTAGTTCTTTAAGGTAATAGTATAAGAATCAAAAGGACAATTTAGAATGTAGAATTTTAGATGGAAGATATTCTTTTTACTTATATCTATCCTACATGAGATTTATATCTAATATCTTGGAAGTATCAATAATCAAAAGATTTATCGTTCCTTTTTCTATATTCAATAAAAACCGAATTATTTACTTACGTTTTTACTGGGGAAATAATAAACAAATTTCAAAATTTATAAATTGTACATTTAAGAAAAAATAATCATTTTCCAATTCATTTTTATAGATACACTTTAAATGCTACATATGCAAAATAACACTTTATAAAACAAGTGCAATAAAATACTACTAGACGAATGAGGTCACAAAATCAAAATGTAAAGGTGGTTCACTGTAGATGAAAGATCACAGAATGCATTTATAAAACAAACTTTTATCTACTTCTCTATTCGATGGTACAAGGCACCTCCAACGCAGACGACATTATGTTATTGTACATAATACATGAACGCTCTTGCTACACATGTGCAATACATGTACATATGGCAATGTAAATTCTATCTCGTATTATGTGTAACATGATTATATGCAAATTCAGAAACATGCTGGGAGCTGCACGGCGTGCATGCGACATATTATCTATCTTCGCCATAATGATCCTTAGACATTCCGAGTCGGTCGTCGCAGAGGCCGCCATAGAGTCCGTAAATTTACATATCATATGCGAGCGCATTGATAAAACAATGTGGAAAATGATTAGACCCGAATATATGCATGTAGATGTAGCATGTAGTGCACGGCTTGGAAGATACACTATACAGCTAGTTCCAGCTTGCACACTATCTACTCATACATTTGTCATTTTTGCATGTTTCTTTTAATGAAATTTTCATTATTATCTGTGACCTGAGTGTTTTTCCACATGGGGAATTCAATTATCTTTGCTTGGATTATCTTTCACCTTTAAAATGGTATAATTTTCATTTTTTTTTTCAGAAAGAAATTCTACAAATCAATAAATCGATATCTGATTAAAAATCAATATTCTTATCTTGTTCAATTACTTATGCATTTCAAATTTTTCAATTTCTTGGAGAGTCACAAAATTGGCTGTAATTATTGATTGATGATGATGTCCTTTTATTTTAAATTCGAAATTGTTATTTATCTAGATAGAGAAGGGTTATTAATTTTTTTCTGCAAACCACTTAAATCCATTATAAATTCAAATTAAAAACTAATAACAAAGAAAAAGCACTTTGTAATCATCAAATCGATATTCGATTAAAAAATCAATCATACCTACAGATGGGAGCTCGCCAAGTGAATATTAATGCAAACGAATGATTGTACGAATGAATTTATTCAGACATTTAATGCCCGGAGAACATTTTCCCTCTTTCGATTTTCATATTTCCCGGCAGCCATTGCCGGAAACGCCGAAAACCCATCGGAACGAGCGCGCCCGAAAATCAGAAAATAATTAAAGATTCATGGCGCATGGGAAATTTCCCATCACTATTTTCATTCTATTTGCGGTCGGATTGGAAATCAACTGAAAATTACAAAACGCTTTGTTAAGCAACACAAATATTTGAAATGTACATTCCAGTTCGACGAATGTTGCCATTCAATTCCAGGTGGAAAAGCGCTTTAACCATAATTCAACAAGCTGCGAAATTTTTAATTGTCCAATCAATGCTCTCTTCTCATCTCAATTGCGGCCAAATTGCACAATTTTGAAGAAGAAGATTTGGGCTACATTTTCCAACATTCGTGACCTTCGCATGTATGATTTTCGTTAATTGCTAATAAAACAAGTTAATCGCTTGTACGCAATTAAGATTTTTGGTGCGCCGAAATGAAAGTGTTCGTGGTATGAAATGCGCTCAAATGTGTTTTAATTAAGTCGGCCGAGCAACAAAAATGGAACATATTTGCGAGAGTCATTCGGAGGGTTTTCCGCAATTTTCCTGCTTTCAGACCTGCGCTGTCGTAAATAAAATAAGCAGAGCAAAACAACAAAGGAGTTTCAAAGGTCATTACGGTGCGAATGCGCGCACGCCGGGAACATTGCAAATATTCGCAAATTTAGGCGAAATATTTGGTGAAACAACGAGCCGAGCTGGGTTATACTCTTAACTTTTTACGGGTTGGAAATTTCGCAACGAACACTTCAACAATCAACGATGAAAACCAATTAACAAGCAGTCTCCAACTCTTGTTTCTGCACAGGTTTCATTGAATTTTAACAATAACGTGTAGATTTAAGCTTTCTTCAATATTTTAATGTGCTGATTTTAAATGTGCGAAATTCGTTGTGAAATATTCTTGTTCAGAAATTATGATGATGAAATTTGATAGATTTAGTCTCACAATGAATAAATTAACAATTTGAATAATTTGAATGTAAAAATATATGTTTACACATTTTCATTACGATTTGTAAATTGAAATTTCATCATCAAGAATATTTAATTATCCCATCTTCATTCACTCCAACTTGTGATAATTAAACAAACTCATTAACGCTAAATTTATCAAACGAACAAAATGGCATTGAAATCTCCAATAAAACAATAATGAACGAACGACAATAATAATAATAGCCCTAACAAATAATGATAACGAGGGAGCAAATAAAATTCGCGAAAATTATGGCGAATCTCAAGAGACCTTCCAATTATAATTGCCATTCTCTCTTCCAACTTTCCAACCGATTCTACAATTTCAATCAGCAAAACAACGACTTCGTCTCCAAGAAGTGGAAGAAGCAATGATAATAATAATAAATTAAACGGTGACGAACGATAAAAACGAATCGAGGCCTGGTTGATGATAATTATGATTTTCTCATTCGACGCGCTCGTTTGGATATTTCGCAAAACACACACAGAATATTCGCGTGCTACGCGTCTTGTGCGAATGCGAAACAAATAATGAACACCGACGATGACGTTGACGATGATTTTGCACTTTCAAAGGGAAATAAATTAAAAATTGCAATTTCACGCTTTATTAAATAAAATTTTCATTAATCTTTTGTGCTTCCTGCCGCCTCCCAGTCCACCGGATATCATAAACGTAACAATGTTTTAGGCACATTTTGGGCCTCGTTACACTCTCTTATACAATGCGAGAGCGCAGACAGATTGATCGAGAAAGGTTTTTTTACTCGTTTTAATGAAAATTAATTTTGATAAAAGAAGCGCCCTCTTTTTTTTCATTTAGAACTTTCTTTTCAATCAAAATCAGTGCAATACTTTATGAGATATTACTTTCACGTGCATCAATTTCATGTTTTATATTACCATGAAAAAAAAACAAAATCAAAAACCCCAAACTCAAAAAACAAACTTTTACTTTGTAATCCTTGAAATTTGTAATCACACATTTTAATATCAAACAACCAAGTGAAAAATCACAAAGGAGCAGATGTATCTCTCATAATTTTCCCTTTTTTTGTTAATCCAAAACTGGAAAGTATAACATTTCATCATATTTGTAATACATGACATAATTTTTCAACCCGTATTTTCACTCGAAATGTGAGACCCTTGTGATTTTGTTTTTTGCGCATTTCCATTATACAATGGCAACGTATTTCACTGGGTGCGCTCCTGAATGGGGAGGGTAATGATAACAATAAAAGTGATAACGCTGTTTATATCGTCAGGCGTTGAAAAACCGAGACGATTTGTCGAAAAAGCAGAGGGACATCCATCCCGAAGAAGCATCTGTGTCCCGCGCGTGACGTTTGCCCAAAGTGCCAGTCGGCTGGAACTTGGCTGCCATTTACCATTTGCACGTAGCAATAATAATGGCACTGGGGCTGGTCCGGAGATGGCAAAAGCGTTGGTGAGCAAAAGTTACAAATAACATACATATAGGATGGGATACATCCTGCGAACAAACAACTGCAGTTCAAGAAGCAACGATGGATTTGGAAGTTGTTGTTGCTAAACTTTTGACAATGGTAACTAACAAGTAGTTTATGATAGTGAATTCGATTAAAACTGTGGTTGAAGTAGAAGAAATTTTAATATCAAAAATTTGACCATTCGATTGTCATAAATTATTTTCGCTCATTCAACTATTTTTGCTCATTCAACTGTGTATAACTTTTAATCTATTGTACCAATTTAACTAAAGTTGGAAGCAAATTGTAGATCATGACGAGCACTTTCTAAAAATGTATGGGTTCATGCCCTTTTGGCAATGGGTAGAGCAGAAATCGCGTTCCACGAAAAAATTGAAAAAAAAGTTTGTAGCGTAAAAAGCGATATGAAAATCTTAAAATCGCTCGAGTTTTCAAAAATTTTCATATCTACGAAACTAATAGACCGATTTGGCTGATTCAAAGGGCATTTATAGTATTTTGTCAAAAAAATAACATTGGTCATGGTCCGGAATTTGTGTGGGAATCAGAAATAGCCGAACCTAAAAAATGGGGTCCTAAAAATGCAAAATTTTCGCTTTTTTTCGCTCCTTTAACTGCGTATAACTTTTAAACGACAGGACCAATTAAACTAAAGTTGGAACCAAATTGTAGGTCTTGATGAGCACTTTCCAAAAATCTATGGGTTCATGCCCTTTTGACAATGGGGAGTGCAGAAATCAAGTTCGAAGAAAAAAATTGAAAAAAAAGTTTGTAGCGAAAAAACCGATATGAAATTCTTAAAATCGCTCGAGTTTTTAAAAATTTTCATATCTCCGAAACTAATGGACCGATTTGGCTGATTCAAAGNTTTCAAAAATTTTCATATCTCCGAAACTACTGGTTCGATTTTGATGATTCAAACGGCATTAATAGTATTTTGACGAAAAAATAACATTGGTCAAGGTCCCAAAACTGTCCGGGACCCGAAAATACCCGAACCAGAAAAATGGGGTCCTAAAAATGCAAAATTCTCGCATTTTTGCAATTTGGGTCAGCGCTCCTAAAGAAATTTTGACTTCAGAAAAGAAAACAGAGAAAGCAATCACCTAAAATTCAGAAATTGGGAAAATTAGAAAAAATAATTTTAAAATCTAGTAAAAATTCATAACTTTATTGACACACCATTCTGAAGCACAATTAATATCCCTTTGTACAATACTGTTGTAAAAAAAATGTTTACAACGCAAGTGTAATTACGCTCATGTCAAAAACGTCAAGAATTAATCGACTGCCATCTCGCTTTGAAACTATATCCCTGGTTGAATGCAGTTCCTGGTGCACGCGAGTGAAATGCAGGAATAAAATGCGTCGTTTATCGCATCCTTTCATCTGTTTTCATCCGTAATTACTCGTTTTAATTGAAAACCTCAAAAAATGAATAAAAACTCATTCAATTTGTATGAAATGGTAATTTCGATAATCAAGATAATTGTCTATTATCCTTCATTCTTTTCAACCACTGAAACTATATCAAAAGTTGCCTTAAAACAGATGAGTTTGTTTATGATTGGAAAGTTGTCTGAATTGTCACTAATGAAAGATGGTAATTTATAATTTATGTTGCTTTGCATTAGAACTAGATGACAAATAAGTGGAGCAATACAAATGCAAGAACCAAAAATGAAAAATGGAAAGTTGAATGCCAACTACATAAATTAGAGGTGATCATGTCATGTTTGATTTATCTTGCATCATTGATAACACGCTTCCATAAGCGGCTTATTATTAATTATTGCACATAATTTGTACAGAACCATTTGCTTGATTCTGTACTGAAAATAGTTTTTTGCATACCTAGATTTGATTTGCGACAGTTTTTCTGTAATTTTCAAAAATTGGGCTCTTTGCTTTCTGGAAAATCTTTAAATGCAACGACTTGTGCTACATTCATCGCGTGTTGAAACAACAACTCGGTTCGCTTTTGTATGGAGCGAAATAATATAATTATGTTGTGATTTAACTCTTGCTGCATTTTAGGCCAAACGAAGCGACGAACAAGGCGCTCGTTACACATCATAATAAACTGCACGAAATTATGATTATGTACGAGCGCGGGGTGTCACCAACAACAACGCGACCAAGAAACATCAACGACATGCCGTCAACGACGACGATTTTGTTATTAACGATCGTTAAGAAGTGATTTCCTTCTTTGGCTCGCGGCCCATTTCTTCGCAGCCGCAACAAATGCTACTTTTTCTTGCGACGATACAATCAAGCACATCATTCGAAAATGACAAACAGACGCATGTCCGTCTACATGAATGTCGATCCAGTTGAAAAAATGCGCACGCGAATGCGCGGCCTTTGTATGCAAATGACCCTCTACTCACATTCATATTTGCATTCAGCTGCAACCAAATTGCGCTCTTCATTCACATCTCAGATGCGCACTCAAGTACATTCTACAATGTTCATGAAGAACGTGGATGTTTGGAAGTCGTCCTAGATGCGACGAAAGCACCAGCGAAGAAGCACTCTCAGTCGCACTTTTTTGAATGAAACATACTCAAAATCCCCGGTGCGAGATGTTGAGTCAAACAAAGTTGGCCGCAAACAAGTGCCAGCAACAGTTACGTAATGAATTTGCCGAATTTCGCCACTTTTTGCGCCCAGCATCGAAGTGAACACTCCAATGCACTTCGAGGAGCACTTCTGGCGCCCGCAACTCTTCGAAGGTTCTGATTAATTTACGATTGGAGTTGCTGGAAAGTTTGATGAGCGCACACGTATGAGACGCGCAACTCGTCGACGGCAGCTCTTCGTGGATTTGCTGCCACACGCCGCGAAATCGGCAAACGCACTGACGGACGCCGCCGTCGTCGGCGTCGCCGTCGGCCCCAACGTGCTCCTGCTGCTGCGTCGACATCGTCGTCGTCGGTGTCGGTGTCCACGGCCCACACCAAAACATTTACATGCCAGAAATGTGCTCTGCTTGCTCAGTTCGACAAGATGTTATGCGTCGAAATAGCTAAAAACTACTTTTTGGCACTTCTCGTTCTAGTAGGCCCTCTAATGATCTGCTTCCCGGTGCTATTTTCGTACGTCAACGCGTTTTCCACCTTAAAATCATAATTATTAGTCTTCGTACACATGCCTTCACAGTCTGTAAGTTCATTGCCAAGTCGTTCTGATAGACAGCCTAAAATGCATTACCTTTTGCAATTTAGTATGCATTTCGTGAACATATGCCAAGCACATTTGCGCAAAATATTGATTTCATCATGAAACGCATCCAATGGTCGATACCCTGCACTGAAATCATCACATGAACAAAACAAAACAGTTAGTTATAGGATAGTAAGCTAATGATAATTCATATTAACTTCTGAAGTTGCTCAAAAACGAGAAACTAATTTCAAACTCTTATTAATTCTGAAATTATGCATCGCTGCGCCCTCTACCAACCAATTGACCAAGTACTCTTCATGACGAACTTAACACTATCACATTTAATAGTTGCAAATGAATTCTATACTCGACTTATGCTTAAAAATCAATTAATTTATTTTTTGTTCTCATTAATTAACACGCAGATTGGTGAGACCTCTAGCTTTGAATTGCTTAAACTTTGAAGCAATTGCATCACATCTCGTTAGTGGCGCTAGTGTCTCGCTAGGTTACATTTGCAATTCTAGAAATTTTACATTTGTTATGTCTTCCGAAGAATTCATAAAAGTTACAAATAAGCGCCGAAAAAGTAGACGAGCAGTTCAAATTGCCGAAGAAACTCTTGCAAGACAACTATCTAACATCTCCATTACGCAAAACCAACATATTTTCGATAATAACGCCGTAACCAGGTAATTTGCTAGTAACTGTTTAACCTGCAAATTCCCTTTTTCTACATTTATCATTTATAATTTCCTTGTAAGCCAACTTTCACTCATTATCTAAATTTTAGGCGAATACTAGTGGCAAAAGATGAATTAAAATCATCAGAATTCTATATAAAGTTCAAAGGCTCCTTATGCAAAGCTCACTCTTTACTTGGCAAATCAAGACTTCTCGACAACCCTTTTCATGAGTTCATTTGCTTTGGAATTGGTCATGTCTCAGAGTGCCCAATATCATGCTTTCAATTTGCATTGATTTTATGTCTCCATGATGAGTTCAACTTCAAATCTTTGAAAGTTTATGATCCAGTATTAACAGAAAGTGAAGTACAACTTTTAGCTAAATTTAATTTTGTAGTACTTGAGGAGAATCTTGAAGGGAAATATGCAGTAGAGAATTCCACAATATTTTTTCTACCACATTGTCCAAAGCAATTATCTAATAATCTCATTTGGTCAAATTGGTCCCAAAATTGTTTAGGCAAATGCATTTTAATTGCTAACAGCTTTCAAATGCTAATTGAATCAAACACACATCAAGTTATCATGGATAATTTAGAATACATATTGAGAATTTCCCCATATCTTACAGAAATTTCTGTAGAAAATTGTTTCAAACATTTGGATGTTTTCAATGATACTGCTATTCATGTTTTCAACAAAGTAAATTCTGCCACAAGTGAGTTTTGGTTACATAGGCCTGAACCAAAATACATAGATGATGAGATAGAATTTGTGCAATCAAGTAAGGGGGCCCAATAGTACAGAAACATTTTGTTTCTAGATAGAATAATGGCATCATTCAGCAATAACTTGCGAGTTTTAAGAGGCATCGCTTCCGAATTGAGGCGAGCCAGCACCGTACCACTGAAGGATAACGACACTTTTCAGTACATTATGCAGCAGTATCGCAGGCATGCAACGACCGAAAAACAGATTTGCAAGGCCCATGAGGAAATGAACTTCATCGCAGCAACGTATCTCTGTTACATGAGGAGTGCTCGATTGCAGAAGCAAATTAATCAGGAATTCAGCGGCAAGGGAGAACGAAGCATCAAGGAGACAGCGAATTTGGTTGGATTCAAATTGCCTCATGATCCTAAGTAGAATTTTGGAGTAATCTGAAGTTAGTACAATTTAGTTCCTAACACATTTTGGACTATTGTTAGCAAGACGTTTTGAAACGCAAACTATATGTTTAAATAGGAAAGAAAAGGTAACATGTTGAGACAAATGAACCATTTATTTGGAATATTGGCTATGGATATGTTTAGCAATAGTATTTAATTGCATATTGTAGGTGCCTTCGTAAATGCTGCCGATTTTGACGTCCCTGTAAAACTTCTCCTGCGGGAAATCCTTCGTGTAGCCAACGCCGCCCATCCAATCAATGCACTTAATCGTCACGTTTTGGGCGACTTCAGCTGCGAAAAACTTGGCCATCGCTGCTTGCTTCACGAAATCCTTGTTTTGTTCAACAAGTCTGGCTGCATTGTAAGTCAGGAGTCTTGCAGCCTCAAGCTGCGTGGCAATTTGGGCGATTTGATGTTGCATTCCCTAAAAAGGTCCATAAGCCATCATCTTAGCAAAGAAATTCTAACTATACACACTTGAAATTTGTAGATTGGCTCCCCAAATTGCTTCCTTTCCAATGTGTATGGAATAGTGGCATCAAAACATCCCTGGGCCAGTCCAATCATTTGAGCAGCAATGCCTACACGACCTTCGTTGAGAAAACCAGCTGCATATTTGTAACCATGGCCAAATTGACCCAAAATCTGCGACTCGTGAACCCGCACATTGTCAAAATTTACCATGCACGTACCAGACGCGCGAATTCCGCACTTCTTTTCTGGTTTCGCAACGCTCAAACCTGCAGTATCACGCTCTACAAGGAAACATGTGATGCCTTTGTATCCCGCTTCCGGTTTGGCGTTGGCCATCACAAGGAATAGCCCAGCAAGGTCTGAATTTGAAATCCACATTTTGCTTCCGTTTAAGACGTAATAGTCTCCATCCTTCTTAGCTGTAGTTTTCAATGAAAATGCATCGGATCCAGATGTTGTCTCAGAAAGTGCAAAACTACTGCTTATTTCTGTTGCCAATTTCGGTAAATATTTGGCCTTTTGTTCGCTAGTCCCCAATTTCATAATGACTTTGTTAACTAAAGTGTTTTGGATGTCCACCAAAACAGCGACTGCTGGATCTACTTTGCTTATTTCTTCAATCACTTGAATGCAAGTCATAAAGTTGCATTCAGATCCGTTATATTCAGTTGGTATTTCGATTCCCATGAACTAAAAGTCGAAAATAGATTATTTCTTTCAGTTTCGTTGCATGGTGTGTATGGGGTTGCCTATCATATTTTGTTAAGTAGGTTGAAAGTTCAAGTTTAAAAGTTATTTTCGGATGCGTTGTTTGAATGAGATTGCAATTACAATAAGTCTGTATACCTACACCATTTGCAAACAATTGTTTTACGAGTTCATCACGTATCCGACCGGTTTCCTCCATTTCAGTGACGTATGGAGCGATTTGTTCCTTGGAAAAACGTGCAACTGAAAATGAATCATTACAATTTTCCAATTTAATTGAATAGAATTAAATGTACTTGTTTCTTTCATTGTCAACTCATCTTGACTTAACATATCCAATGGCAAGTGACTCGTTGCTGTGCTGCAACTTCGTATAACAAAGTTGTTTAATACATTTTGTTGTAACCTTGACGCCTGTAACCCAATTATTCTGATGGACTTTTCTTTTTCAAAGTTATTTTGATGATTTTACCTGCAGTAACGATTGAAATATCCTCTTTGTATGCATTTTTGTTGTTTTAGGTGAAATTGCAGCGATTGGGATTAGTTTGTGTACGGTATTAATTCAGCAAACTGTTACTGATGCTATTATTCGATGGCACTGAACACGTTCCACTCACTTAATCTAATTTATACATTATCTTTCACCATAAAACTGGATGTAAACATAAGTAAGCTGATTCAATTACGTAATGTATTCATTTTTTTACGCCTATTCAAATTGCATTATCTGTCTTGATGACATATACTAATAATTAACTTGTAATTATATTATTTTGTAGGTATTTTGGATTTTAATTTTTAAGAACATTCATGTTTTTAAATTTCGCGCTGAAAAGCTGTACTCAATTCGTCTGTTTTCGTTAGATGTCGGTTTGACACTCGACATTCCGATGTGACCTTCACGCCGTCTAGCGGACGTCTCTCTCTTTCCGCTTTCAAGTGTTGTGTTGCTGTTGTCGGTACGTATAATTTTATAGGAAAATCTTCAATCATCTGCTTATTTGCAACAAATATTTCAAGAAATTCTTAAATTACAGTTCAGTGATTTAGTGCTGAGAGCAATTAGTGAGTTATTTTCGTGTTGCAAATAAGTTTTTTGTGAAAATGTTGATGTCGTGAAAAGTCTAACCTCTAAAGTACATGTTTTCCTTGTGTTTATAGGAGTACAAAACAGCATCGTTCAATATGAAACTCAACAAACTCGTCACCTCCGACAGGAGCAAAAACAGGAAGAGGCATTTCACTGCCCCTTCGCATATCAGACGGCGGCTAATGTCTGCGCCCCTGTCGAAGGAATTAAAACAGAAGTACAATGTACGCACGATGCCAATTCGCAGGGATGATGAAGTCCAAGTAAGTCTCAAGCCTTTAAATTGGTCGTTTTTAAGGTGTTAAAATCGGCATATGTTTGCAGGTTGTACGCGGTCACTACAAAGGCCAACAAGTAGGCAAAGTTGTGCAAGTCTACAGAAAGAAATTTGTTATTTACATTGAGCGTATCCAACGTGAAAAGGCTAACGGTGCTAGTGTATATGTTGGCATTCATCCCTCAAAGGTGAGTTTCTCTAATTCCCATAGTTTCCCTATCATTATTCAACACTTACATGATGATTTAAACCATTCGTAGACTCAGGGTTAGCAGCTAAATACTTGCACAGTTGATTTAGGTTCTCTATCTCAATTTGGGCAGTGTTTTGTTGCACCTGAATTATGGTGAAGTTAAGGCACTGATTTGTAATATCTTGCATGTTTATTTTTTGTTATTTGCATATGTTACCCTGTGCTAAATCATTGATTATATTTGCAGTGTGTTATTGTCAAACTGAAGATGGATAAGGACAGAAAGAAGATCATTGATAGGAGAGCCAAGGGACGTCTGGCTGCCCTCGGCAAAGATAAGGGCAAATACACAGAAGAGTCTGCATCTGCTACAGCCGTTGACGCCTCCTAAGTTAATTATTTTGTATTCTATTAATACAATTAAGAAAATTGAAAAATCCAGAAAGAAGAGATTTGTAGTCCTGCATTCCTCAGGTAATAATTTCCTTACTTTGTCCTGTTATTTTTGCATTTTGAAGCAATTTCTTATTTGCAGAATTTTAGTATTGGCTCTTGCAATTACTGGCCAATCTAATCTTACATTTGTCCCCATTAATTTTTTCTTGCCTAGATTGCTGACAATTTTACCATTGGCTCCCCTGCACCTATTTTAAAATTGAATAAACCCAAATAGAAAAATTATAAATTTATTACTTTCAAAAGTCAGATATTCTTATAAATTATCTTAATACTAATTATCTATTTATAATTAACGTTTTCTGATGGAATCATTGAGGCCCTCTCTATTTCTTGCCAATTCAATTGCATAGAATTGAATTCTAGACACAAGAATTGAATTTGCTTCTGAATAATCTTTCTCAACATTTCCCCTCAGTAGTGTACCAAAACTGTAATCTTCAACAAATTTAAAACGTTCACAGAAGCTGCGCCATTTAGCCTTCCCATCTGGACTTTTCATTTCATCTTCATTAATGTTATGAATATTTAATGAAGGGAACTCCTCGCGAAATATTTTATAAATCGAGTCATCAAACGGCGTTAATTTCAAAACACTTGGATCCACTGATGAAATAATCTGAAAATTCCAAATTATTGTTAATATCCAAATTGACATTACAAAATTCAGCTTACATTAAAATATATTTCAGCATGTTCGAAAGCCTTCATGGCCCACATGGCCTCCAATTGTTGATCATTTTCAAATTCCTCAGCTGGTCTTGAGAGAACGTCCTACAATATTTAATATATGAGTTATTTATCGTATTGCTCTACTAATTTTATATTTTCTTACCATTTCAGTTGTAATTTGGATAAATTAATCCAGGTTATGAACCACGAATTTACTGCAAGTTGCGCACATGAAGCGAGTGCGAAGGCAGCGCCACACGTGAGTTGTTACAAATGCGTTTCACCAACTCATGTTGCCACCTACGATCTTGCTGACGTTGTTTGTGATTAACCTATGAAATAGACGGCTTCAAGCAAAAATCGTTAGGAATTTTAAAAGAAGAAAACAAATCGGTGCATAAAATAATTTACGGTGTATTATTAATAGTTCGTTGATAATTTGTGCACTGGGGACCCATTATTATTCTAATATCTGGTTAATACGTTGCAAATCTGGATGATAAAACAGAAGTCATGATTGCTGCCAAAGATCCACAGGTATTACATCCATTCTTGCAATGTATTATTTTTTGTAAATGAGCGATTTGTAGGAGTTTATTCCAGGTGGACGGCAGCAAGCAGAACTTCATCCGGATCCACCGGAGCTGGGCTGTCCCAATGCGCATTTCGATGTCGGCGATGATTTCTTGCTGCATCAGCTGGAGAAGGTCAATTTGGATGGGAATCCTACCACTGAATGGTGGACAATTAGGAAATGTATTGATGCACTACCATCAACTCTTGATAAACAGTCAACACCAAAGAAGAATCCTGGGAATGGGGCTAAACCTCTTGGGAAGAGTTTTTTGTCAGGCACCACATCCCAGAGCGATTTGCTTTTTGAAGATTCATGGGATTCTAAAAATTGTGATGAAAGTATGAAGAAGGGTTTGGGTGATCATGCATCATCAAGATTCTTGGGAAAGAAACGTTTCTCCAATGAGCTGGATAAAAGTGAAGCAAAGAGTAATCATCAGAAGTTGAATGCTGCAAATTTGATGGCAAAAAGTTGCATTAGATTTAGAAGTCCCATAGATCCCATTGAAGAAGAGCTTTATGTAAAGGATAATTTGGTTGTATGGAGTAAGGGATTATCATACAACAGTAATGAATTAGGGAGGAATATAATTTGTTGTTATTCCTCCCATTTCCCATTGAAGCATGCAGTGTGGTGCACCTTTCAGGTGGATCCTGATGATGCACCTGATCTGTATAAATGGGATGAACCATTTAGGGAACCCTTGGATTGCCTCTGTATTGCAGATACGCAAAATTTGCGTGTTTATACCAAGGATAATGATGATTTCATTACAACGCTTCCGTTCCACGTGAAGAAAATGTGGCCCACAAAGTTCGGTATTCTAATAGAGCGGGAGACAAATGGTAAGCAATTTTGCAATTCTAAACTTCTGTCTGAAAACTTTATTTTCACAGATTTGAATAGGGATATCAAACCTATTTTCTACTCTTTAACACATCCATTGGATAATGTATCGCCTGTTGCGCACACCAAGGGGGGACATTTAAGAATCTTGGAGTCCGACTCTTTGCAGATCGTATTTACATCGGGAGATCTCTGCATGATCTACGACAGCGACCTGCGAACACATAGTATATGCCGTATCCGAACACTCAAAATGGAGGAAATTCATGTCCTTAATAAAACAGCGCCCTTTTCCTTGTCAACGACCAAAGTAAGTACATGATTCTTTTCTGAATTCGCATTGAAACATCTTCTCTCAGAATCAAACGCCATTTTCGATGTTGGAGTCGAACCGAAGCATTATTCCGATGGCGAGCCCCTTCAGCCGCCCAGCAAGCAGTGCATCGAACTGTGCGCACCTCAGTCCTTTACTCGGCCCCGCTGCAGCCCTAGGAGTCAGCCGCTGCCAGACACCAATTGCACCAATGCAGTCTCCTCATCCGAAAAAGCCGAACAGCCCCTGGATCCATCGCCTCTCACGACTGCACTCCAGTATTCGCTCTTCAGAGGTGAGCATGATGGACCGCTTTCCCAACATAGACACCTCCCTGACGCAGACGGTCACGCTCGAGCCGACCTACTGCTTGGAAAGCGTCTGGTGTGAATCCCTCCCTGAGGGCGCCCCCAACAACGCCGCTTGCAACGTCTTCCTCAGCGAGGACCTGATGGGCCAATGGTTTCTCTGCTATTTAGTAGCAAGCCGCTCGCAATTATCTCTCGTTAAGTTTGACTACTCAAACAATAGCAACGACATCGTCTTCGGGATGGCGACGACGTTCAGCGCCAAGGACGCTGTCGCCATTCCGCATCTGTATATGCTTGCAGTGCTCGAGCACACCGGAAACGTGATGCTCTACAGCGGTTTGACCGTCATCGGTAAGCTGCACATCGGAGGCGCCCTTGCTCAGCATGTGCCATCCCCGTACGCGGTGCGCAAAAGCTCCACCAAGTTCTTCACCTCGCCGTTTCCTCGTCGTAGCAGCTTGCTACCAACGAGCACACCAGCAGATCCTCGGTTTGATGAGCATCTGCTTTCGCCTGTCTTGCCAGCTGCACCAACAACGCGAAACCCGACTATTATGCAGATCCCTGAAATTGGGGACACGTCCAGGATTGTCCTGTCAGGTCTGCGTGATTGCATCGATAACCGGATGACGCTACAGTATTCGGATGGGTCCTACTATCGAGTGACCCTTCCTACCATGGTAAGCAGTTCACTGATTGAGGATTGCTTGAATGCGTTACGAATAGCGCTACCTAGAGATTTGGCGATGACGACGTTGTCGCGCTGGTATTCTACGAGGAATTCCCCGGGAGGTAACGACATGTCTAACAAAGACGAGTGGCAACTATTCACGAAGTTGTTGCTTGAATTGTTGGGCTATGATGTAAAAAGCGCTGGGTGCAGCTCAAAATCCATGGAACATTCGACGCCATCTGCTCAGGTGAAGCGAAAGAAGCACTGCGAAGATGGTTCACCAAGTGATTGGAATCAAATACAAAATGGCATCGCACGAGAGACATTCAATTTCATAGATGAATTTCTAAACTTTCAAGGGACATCGTCTCAGCAGAACAAAAACAACGCATCATCTTCAGAGGAGGATATCCTGCACGTGAATATTTCGGCTGCGTTATTTTCGCATATCAAAATTATACATTTCGTGTTCCATCTTGTATACGAAGATCTCAAATTGAATGTTCTGCGCAAAAATGATCTTCCACTGCTTGCGGCATTTCTTTCGCAAATCGCCAACGATCTCAACCTGGAGCACTACGTCATGCATTATTGGAGGGACCATCCGGTGTTGCTTCCGGTCTACGATACACGCAAAGAGCAGATAGAACATTCTGATCTGAAATGCGTCATTAATTGGCATCAAATTCCAAAGAAACCAACGAGCATCATGGAGTATTTGCACGATTTGTGCGCGAACAACAAAATGGGAGCTGACGATTGTTGCTGTGCAAGCTATCCAATAATCAACAACATAAATACGCGCAGTAGGAATGTGCTGCATTTGTTGGCGATCTATTTGAAGCCGTCCGTCGAGATGAAAATTGAAAATTACCTGAACATCATAGCACCTCCTGGAAGTCGGAATAAAGTGGAAGATGCGAAAACTCCGCTGAGGCAGCCCAGAAAAGATCTAACAAATGAAACCAGCGCACAGAAGGTTGTTCTTTTGATGGTCGACATGAAAATTAACAGTCGAGAACTGGAGACCTATCCGTTAGCCGTTAATTTCATAATCTACGATGCCATTTGGTCATGTCGTCATAAACCACCAACGGATTGGCCTATTGACGCCTACAGTTTGTTGCAACGCCCAGATTTAGCAGCCCAGGCCGAAATTACTCATGTAAGTAAACTTCGAAAAAGGGGTCGGGTTACAACTTTGTATTTTGCAGGATGACGAAAGTGATCCTGAAAAACATGACATCTTCGAAGAGGTCCTACCGAAGGTGAACCAAACCCGCGACGGTGCCATAATCGATGGCATGGAAGAGATCAACACCGAATTACTCAAGCTGCGTTTCGCCAGCGATCAGCGCGTTCTCGAAGCGCGCCGCTTGCTGCAATCATCCAAACCGGTACCCATTACAATTATACAACGTCCAGACGTGCCCGATCACGACTTCCTCGAGGAGCAGGAGAAACACCTCTACGCAATCAGCACGCGTACAATGGCGTTACCCGTAGGACGCGGGATGTTCACTCTGCATACATCCACGCCCGTAATTACAGAGCCATTACCAATCCCACCGCTTTGTCTCACCGGAAAAGCCCATCCGCGTGGAACCACCGTTGAGCTGAGCCATATTGACACCCCCGCGAATATGAGCCATTGGCCGCAGTTTCACAACGGTGTAGCCAACGGCTTGCGACTGAACCCGTCCGCAAAACACGTCGACAGCACCTGGATCATATTCAACAAGCCGAAAAATAACATGGAGACGCTCATGGAGCACGCTGGATTTTTAATGGCACTAGGCCTGAATGGTCATCTCAAAAACCTCGCTATTTTGAATCGTTTTGAGTACTTGATTAAGTTTCACGAGATGACCTCGGTTGGAATATTGCTCGGCCTTGGTGCCGCGTTTCGTGGGACATCGAATACAGGCGTTACCAAAATGTTGAGCGTCCACGTAGAGGGTCTTCTGCCACCGACGTCCATAGAATTGGACGTCCCGCAAAATTTGCAAGTTGCCTCATTGTTGGGCTTGGGGTTGATATACCAAAGCACGGCGCAACGGCGCATGATTGAGGTGATGCTCACCGAGATTGGGCGACCACCAGGTCCCGAAATGGAAAATTCGGTGGATAGACAGTCGTATTCGTTGGCAGCAGGATTGGCTTTGGGGTTGGTGACATTGCGACATGGTGGACAACCCGCTGGTTTGTCCGATTTGAACGTCCCTGATACTCTGCATTATTATATGGTTGGAGGCAGCAGAAGACCGCTGCTTGGCAGTCAGAGGGAGAAATATAAGGTACCATCGTTTCAAATTCGAGAAGGTACGAGTGTAAATTTAGATGTGACCGCTCCCGGGGCAACCCTTGCATTGGGCTTGATGTATTTGAGGACTGGGAACCAGGCAATTGCTAGCTGGATGGATCCTCCAGGTACCCAATACTTGCTGGACTTTGTCAGACCTGATTTCTTGATGTTGAGGACTATTTCGAGGGCGTTAATTTTGTGGAACGATATTGAACCTGAGAAGGATTGGATTGAGCAGCAGGTACCGGATACGATAAGGCCACATTGCATGGTAGAACCCAATTCGCAATTGGATTTGGACTATGAAGCAATGAAGTAAGTAAAGTTCGCAACTGATACCAATTTTTAATCATTCCAATTTTTGCAGTCAAGCCTACTGCAACATTATAGCAGGTGCTTGTTTCGCTCTCGGACTGAAGTTCGCCGGTTCAGCCGACGAAGACGCCTTCGAAGTCCTCCTAGGCTACTGCCACATGTTCACCTCGTTAACATCGAAATCAATCGCCGAACTAGCAGGGAAACCAACTATCGAGACATGCCTGAATCTCATCCTACTTTCAGCTGCGATGGTGATGGCTGGTACTGGGAATTTGGAACTGATGCGTATCATTCGCTTTCTTCGACGACGCGTCGGTCTCACCAGCAGCGCCGTCGTCACCTACGGTTCTCACCTGGCCATGCACATGGCCCTAGGTTTGTTGTTCCTCGGCGGAGGCCGCTATACACTGTCGAATTCACCGACAAGTGTGGCCGCCTTAATTTGTGCATTTTATCCCAAATTCCCAACGCACAGCAACGACAATCGCTACCACCTGCAGGCATTCCGCCATTTGTACGTCCTTGCTGCTGAGCCACGACTCATCATACCAACCGACATCGTCACCGGCCGAATGTGCTATGCGAATATCAACGTGGTCAAGTTGGATGGCACTACGATTTCGTTACAGGCACCTGCTTTGATACCAGACTTAAACACCTTGTATAAAGTTAGCATTCAAGATGAGCGTTACTGGCCTATCGTTTTTGAACGCGAAAGGAACTGGTCCCAGTTACTGTAAGTACCCAGAATTCTGAAGCCCCCTCATATTCAATATATCGTTGTATTTAGCAAAGTCCTGTCGGCCTGCTGTTACATCGACGTGAAGCAACGCGCAGGTTGCTTAAGTCACACCGAGGACAAGACAGGATTCCGTAGTGAGCTCGCTAGAACATTGACGCAATCCGATGTCATGCCATGGGACCCTTCAGCAAAATCCATTCTGTCGTTCTCGTCGGACGTCGTCGTCCGCCTTTTTGCTGATCATTTCCTAACGCCACCGAAACAAGCAGCCAAAAAGGAAGATGCAACAGATTCGGACAACGAGGAGTCTCGATTGCAACATTCGCTCACTCAAATCACCTATGAAAGCGTTATTCAGGACAAACTTTCAATATTACCTCATTTCATTAATTTAATTCAGGTATAATTGATATCCGTGTGAAGATAACTTAATGAGTTAATGTGTATTCTTGCAGATTGTTAGGAATCTATCATCGAGTTCAACCCCAATGGATATTTGGCATCTGAAAATCATCTGCGCGTTCGTCTTGCGTAATCGTAACACCTCTATAATAACAAATAACGAATTTATTGTCTCGTTGCATCAGAAAGCATTAACTATCATTGACAACTGGGAGCCTGCTCTCAGAGAGGCTTTAAAAGCGTATATTTTGCGACAGCGGTTATGCGAATTTAAGAGTTTTGAACAGTTAGGCAAATACGTTGCGTTTTACAACATTCCGTACGGTTTAGATTATGAAAATGATGATCTGTTATCATTGGTGATGAAACTTCACGAGCGTCATGCTTGTGATTCCGAGGTTATCGATAAGGTATTAAGAATTCTCGCATATGTTCGATAGATAACAATTTTTTTTTATTGTTTCGAGAAACGCTATTTATATTAACGTCCTACATGAATTATCGAAGTTATTTAGGAATAGAAGACCATTTTTATTAATTCCACTATCAAGTCATTTAACTGTTATTGTTTAAAAAAGTTTTATTGTTTTCATTGCTAATTTTCTAAATTTTGCTGAATTTATCCTTAAAAGTTGAAGAGTGATTTGTAACCAGCCGAAATAGCTCAGTTGGGAGAGCGTTAGACTGAAGATCTAAAGGTCCCCGGTTCAATCCCGGGTTTCGGCAGACGTTTTTTTTTTCTCAAATTTAATAGCTTTTATTGGAATTAACATTTCTATGCAAAATTTCGCAACCTTCGAAGAAAAAAACCCTAATTACAAATTATGGTTATTTATCGCTACAAAGCATACAAATGTTATAATCATTATAATGAAGTATAAACTAGAAAAATGTAATAATTACGGACACAATTACTAACAAGACAATTTAAAAATTAAATCCGCCGCTGGGCATTTCAGTTGCCGCATTGGGGTTGAACGCGATCTGGCCCTGTTCGTTGACGTGGGTCACATCAACCTCGCACGGAGTCTCGGAGAAGAAGACCTCGATCAAGTGCAGCGACTTCTCATAGACCTTCTCGTTGTCGTGGCCCTGGAGCGCCTCCAAGCAGTCCAAGCCGCCGCACTCTTCGATGATGATCGCCACCTTCTCGGCCTCGCCAAGCTTAGCGGCCGCATTCAAAATGTGGTTCAACCCATCGAGGATGACGACCACGGTCTTCCAGTCCTTCGAGTTGAGCAAATTACACATCGGTTTCAGGGCGCCCATCTCAACCAGCTTCGCCAACTGCTGGACAGTACCGCCAGACGTGTAGTTCGTCACAGCCCAGGCGGCCTCCTTCTGCGACTTGAAGTCGCCAGTTTGCAGGACTTCGAGCAACGGTTCCATGATGCCCGCATCAATCACCATCTGAATCTGCTCAGCATGCCCAGCGGTGATGTTGGAGATCGTCCACGCGGCCTCCTTGACGATGTTCAGACGTGGGTGCTTGAGCAACGTGATGAAGATGTCGAGCGCACCCGCCTGGATGACGGTGTCGGTTTGCGCGTCCGTGCCGGTGACGATGTTACCCACGGTACGTAGCGCAGGGGTCAGCACGTTGATCTCCTTGCAGCAGAGGAACTGCACGAGGCGTGGCACCAGGCCGGTGTCGACGACCGCCTGGATGTTCTCGTTGGCGCCGTCCGTGAGATAGCTGAGCGCCCAGCACGTGTCAGCGAGCACCTCCTTGTCGGAATGATGCAGCAGCTTGGCAAGTGTGGGTAAGCAAGACTTGACTGATTGGAATTTAACTGGGGGGTTCTTGTTTCGGCAGAGATTCGAGATGGCCCAGACGACGTTACGCAGCAAGCTGATTGGCGTCTCGGCGGTGATGAGCCCCAGCAGAAGCGGAAGGACGTCGCATTCGAGCACCATATCGCGGGTGGCGGCACCATCACCAGCGATGTTTCCGATCGCCCATACAGCCTGCTCGGCAACTTCAGGGCGCGGCGATGTGAGCAACAGTTTGAGGCTGGGCAATGCACCTTCTTGCACAACTGCTTGAGTTTGCTCTGATGTACCTGAAGCAATGTTGGTAAGAGCCCAGCAGGCTTCAAATTGCAATGAGGGGCTGCAATGAAGAAGAGAAATCGTGAGTACCACATTAAGCCCAAGATATGAAGCAGTAGAGCAACATACTTGTGAGTTCGAGAAAGGAATTGGACACATCTGGGCACAACACCCAGTCGAATCATATGATCAATTGGTGGCTTGCGTTCACGACTGAGGAGTTTGCGACAAGCTTGAGTTGCCGTGTGCTGAACAGTCTCATCCAAGCTCATCATGCCCTGGAGGATCTCTTCAGCGGACATCGAGCCCGGAGAGTCCACATTGTTTTCCTGGAGTGGAGATGTGGGTTCATCATTGAGGGTTATGTTGCGCCGCTTCAACAACTGGTCGTCTTTGCGGGCCTTCCGGAGCTCCACTGTTTGTCCAATACGTCGACGACGCATTTCCTACATCGAGAGAAGTGTGATTAGTGTAATTAGTCACCCGCAGCATTTGAGACAAATAGCCTTACCTCAGTATCTTTGCCTTTATTTTTGAAGGAACGAATTCTATTTTCATCAGCCATTATTCTCGCTGCAATACGATAAGGGATGTTTGAAACACGTGCGTGGAAGAAAACTGGCACACTGTCGTGCAGAAAACACACGACAGCATTTACATTCACGTACCTGTTGCTGTAGCTGAATTTATTCGATTTGGTACGATGCAATCGAGGAAAATTGTAGAAAATGACCTTGCTCAACAATTATGACTAACAAATGCAGCAATTGCAGTACAGAACACGAGACGTATTCACGTTACAAATCCGACGAACACAATGCAAATGCCGCTCGGAGAACGAGAGAATATGCAACGAAAAGAAAAAGACTGATATGGGAATTTGCTTGGCGCTGCTGCTACAGCCGGTTGAAATTCAAAATGACTAGAAACTGTCAGAATTTTAACGGCTCTAATAAAATTCATCCCATCATTTGTTGATGATAGAAGATCTCGGATGGTTGCTTGGTATCAGCGTGGAAATTGGAATCCCATGGAAAGCCTGGAAGATCTGATTGGATTGGAGGATATAACAATGTTAAAAGGCTATGTTTAAACATGATTGTGCAATTCATTTCAAGAAAGAATGGAAACGGTACTACTTTAATTTTTCTACTTCAGTATTTGAATCATTTTCTATATCCTAACAAGGCAATACTAATTTGCAGTTCATTCTAGTTATTAATCAGTTTTGTTTTGGTTTTAGATATTTAGGTATGTTAAAATTATTGATCGACATTTGTCGTACCAAATCGACGCTTTTGAATGAAGCCAATCGGACTCAAGCGTGGGACGCGCGCAATACATTTCAAAATGCACCCAGAGCGCAGCATCCGAATCCTTGTGGAAAATAAACAGGACAACGTGAAAATCGATGATTCCTTCGACTCCAGACCCAATTGCACAACGCAGTTGAGCGACCATGTTGTGTGACCCAAATAACCTAAAGACGTAAACATGCCGATTGAAAACGACCATTTAACATCGCTGGAGAACCTGACGGACCAGGCGATTCCCATTCCCATCCAGATATTTCTCTGGAAGCAGGTTAGTCCGTTCGTCCGGCCGAAACTCGGCAAGTTACACGAGGCATCATGTATGGTGAGTTCCAAACGCTATAATCTTACAATGAGAAATATTTCATGCATTTTTTGCTGGCTAGTTTTGCCAACATGCGCCCGGCCATCACGAGTTGAAGGAGGCATGCAAAATGTTCGAGAAAGTTCTCGTGCAGAACATCACCATCGGCCTGAAAGCCGACCTCTCCGAGGCGTTGAAATCGTTGCCCAGATGGAGGCTGATTCAAGCTGCCCTGCCTCATGTCATGCACAGCATCGCTTCAGTATTATTCAATAGGTAAGATGGTCACAATTTTCCAATTAGTAGTATTTTAATATTCATTTGTTTATTTGCAGAATGAAAGATGGGAACATACAAATACTGGGTGCAATGGAAAGCAAACTATTGTACACTTTGCATTGGATATTGTTGGATGCAGCTGAAGAATGTTGTGAAGCTGACTACGAGAAGGGAATTTATCATACGTCTCCGTTTTATTACTTATTTTCAATTCCAACAATGACGGTAAGCGTTCATAACCTATAATCACCTGAATCTAATTGCATTTTTGTATTTTAATTGTGGGCAGCTTTTCGTCTACTTGTTTGCGCCCATTTGCCAGTCGCTGAAAGAATCGGACTTTCAAAACTTTCGCTTGGAGAATGGCTTAAAAGTGTGGCAGGCGATGTGGGAGTTTCGTCATCCGGACGCTCCATGCTTCACGACGCACTGCAAGCCCAAACCGAAGCTGATATCCAGTAAAAACAGCAAGAAAGCCCAATTTAGCGACGTTTTTCTTGGTCGTGAGTACTTTTTTAAATTTAAATTTTCTACTATTTGAAAAATTATGCGGCGTCTAGCGGCCGATAGTTGAAGTATTCACCAAATGACAGGTTTGATCAACTTGACCTTGACAAAAATCTCGTTGAAACCACGGTTGAAACTTATCAAAAATTATCTCGAGTAGAAAAAACGCGAACGAAATGCAGTGCATGTAGAATAGTAACGTGAATGCGGTGTGTAATTTGGTGAAAGATAACGGCGATGATTTTGTTTGAGTCATTTCAACATCAAAGAAGACGGTCATCGAGTGTGAGTAATTCTGTAAAGTCATCTTGTACCAATAGTCGATGAAACCGTGCTCCTTCAAATGCACAATATCCAGGTTCAACGCTTCGAGATAAGGGAAATGCTCCGTGACGAGAAGTACAAGGTAATAAGTTATCACGCATTTTGGCATCACCATCACCATAGGTCTTATTTCATCGGTAAATTTCTCAGTATCTGTAATGTAATCCGCCGATAAGCGTTTTGCTAGAATCGCAAAATTCGCGTTGGCGAAGCGCTCGTTCACTTCGGCATCGCTTCGCACAGTAACCTGCAGCTCATTGAAGTTGGGATCATCTGTAAGTTCATTGGTACCTATTCCACTCCATGTTATGCGCTTGGAGATCATATCGGATATGGAGTCGATCCTATCGATGAAGCGCGTCGACGTTAGATATGTTGTGACGCCGGCCGTGTAGGCGGTGATTATAAGCAGCGCGAAGAAGACCCAGGAGATGAAGAGGCTCCTGCTCAAGTCGGCTAGGTAGGTGGCGTTTGCGCTACTTTGTAGGAATATCCTCCAGGTGTCCAGGAGGCACCTGGAGAAATCGTTCTCTCGGCGACGCAGCTTACCGATAAGATGGAAACCCGCCGCAATGCAAAGAATAGAGGCGATGGCGAGAAGGCGCAGACTTCCTGGAATCGAGGTCCACGCTTGTTTCGCTGGTGAGATGAATTCTGGCTTAGGCACCAGGAATGTTATGCAGTTGGAGGAGTGCGCCACCGTTGCTTGCATACCTTGCACGTTTCCATACTTTAACCAGTGCGAACACGCTGAAATGTCGCTTTTGTTTGCTGCAATCTCTTCACGTATTTCCTGGTAGCTGTCTTTGGCGTACAAATCCTGGTAGTGCGTGTAGAAGATGACCTTTTCGAAGTTGCGCGTCACATGCTTAATTAGATGATATTCGATACCATTGATGGGTTGCTGCTTATCATCCAAGATAAAAAATGGGGGACAATTGAAAGTGGAAATTCTGATAGATTTGCCATAGGAATTTGTAAACAGAATCAACGAGATCCACGTTTTCAGAAGCAACATTTTAACAGGTTCAAGGTAAAATTCACCAGGTGGTGACTTATATTCCCGTGGAAGAGGAAAAAAGCCACTTGGAAAAGTAAACACAAACACGATTTCTTCATGTAAAGTGATTTCAAATATTTGTTTCATTTGCACATGATTTTTTTGCAGGAAAACCTTCGAATGACGATGGATTTTCTGGACTCATCGATGGACAATCGAGTCCTCCACCAAACGTATCGATTTCCTCGTTTGCCGACCAAGTTTCCCAGGCTGCAGGACAACAAGGAAGCGTTACGGTTACGGCGACGATTACCAAAGCTGAAGATGATGTAACATCAACCGTTTGGGTTCGTATCAACTTGTAAGATCATGCAATTTCAGGGAAGTTGGGTCTCCTCGCCGAAGGACACCGTTTTCCCTGAAACCATCCCCGAGGAGAGCTCCAGCACCGAGGAGGAGCACGTCGTCATATTCCGTCTGCCCTCCTTGCACGAATCCGACGGATTTCTTCGTGATCCCTCGATTTATACGGTATAAATCTAAATTTTGAACATTCCCTTTTTAAAACATTAAATTACAGGCGCAAACTAGCGTTATCCAGTTGGCAATGAAAAAGAATGGGAAGTCGATCAGGAGTGAACCTGCTGTATCTGTCGCTGCTCCGACAGCATCTTCGACAGTTTGCCCCGAAGCGGGCAAATTGAAACACACAACGTCGATTCAAAAAATGCGAAATTCCAGTTCGTCAACGGACAAGGACAGCATGGACAGCAGCAGCAAGCAACCATCCACGGAGGGCGGTGCTGGAGGAGATCCACGCGGCTCCAAGAAGTCGCTGACGACGCATCAGTCTGCTGATACACCCGCAGCGACCTTCCTCGACGTCGCCGTCCTGCGCTGCCTCTTCATCACGCACTGGCAGGAGGAAGGTATCTATTGGGCTTTGCATTACATGTACAATCGCATGCGTGACATCAACGAGGAGTCGGCGGCCCAGCAGCAGCCGCGTCGTCGTAGCGCCTCGTTGCCGATACCCGAAATCCAGATCTCGCTCTACCAGAACAACGAGATCAAGACGCAGGAGGTGAAGGACTTCATCGAGGTGCCCTCCGTGAAGGATGTCTCCCTCTTGGCAGGTATGCACCAGGTCTCCAAAATTTAAAAGAATGATTGAATGTTGAGAGTTGTTCGCGTAGAATCTCCGTATCTTTCGAAAACATCGGAGGAGAGTCTGCATCATACGCGCACGTTCAGCGAGCGCGTCAAGAAGAAGATGAAGATGGCCGACCTGAAGGCGTTCGTGGAGACGAAGCTGCTGTCGAAGTCGGACAAGGCGCTCGAGAAGATCGGACAGGACGAGCCGAAATTGCTTGGCGAACAAGCGGTGGGTTCATCACGTATGCTTAATGTATGTATTCCTTCTATCGCTCACGCTCTCCAACAAAACCGAACACAGAGAGACATCAGCGGCAATCAGCCTAATACTTACAGCTTTTAGAAGTAGTTTTGATCTCGACTAGGTAACAACACATCTCACGCTCTTCATTTCTTCTAGTTAGCACTTTATTTCTTTCTATCTCTTACCCCACTTCTAACTCTTTCACACCTTTTTCTGTAAAGTTTTACAAATATTTGTCGATACTCATTGAAATTGGTTGTTTCTTAGGAGTACCATCGGAGTTTGGATACGGGCGATGAGCATCTTACGCGGCCCATGTCGACGATGCATCCCATGTTCGAGCCGACCAACCTGGTGAAAGGCAAGAGTATGCCCAGCCTGAGGTAAGCCCTCCATGCGCGCGCTGCCATCACTTTGTCGAATTAGCCCATCGTCTTGATTGTCTAATAACTGTGTTACTCTGCCGCTCGTTTAGCGAGATATCTGATTCTTGTTGTTCTCTGTTTCCCACACACTTAACCGCTTAATCTTCTTCACTTCATCTTCATCCGAAACAAATCAATCAATCTCTTCACACCACTCTGAATGTCGTTTCTAAATGTCTCTTGACCCTCCCGAATCTCTCCGTTATCTTCGTCAGCTGTTTGATTGACGAGTTGGCCGCGAGTGGGTGAGTAGTTCGAATAACTCTGTGTTCGTTCGTGTCCTCCGTGTCTCTTTGTTGGCGCCTCTCAATGCCGAAACGTGCATCTTAATAATCGTCGATTGTGGTTCTTTAAGGTACATCAGCGAAATTCATTGGGAGCGGCCAAGACGAATTCGAGCTGGTGCCAATCAACCGATGACGAATCCGATTATCACCGTTACGGAGCACACGCCAACTCCGTCTCCTGATTTCATGCGGCGACAGGTAAAAAAAGGTCGTAATAGGAGGATCATTAACGATTGATTTCTGCAGGGTTCGATTGATAGTCAACTGGATGCGTTATCTCTGACGGGGACCGGAAAATTAGGCGCATGGAACGAACGCAAACCAAGTCTAACTCGCTCGCAAACCGATTCAAACATCACTTATACAGCGGAAGACATCCCCGAAGCTCCCGGATCGTTCTGTTACATCACTAAGGAGGGCGACATTGACCTGCAGGTCGTCCTCAAGGCAGTACACTCGGCGTCTCTACGCGACCATCACTGCTGCACGTTGCGCGTCCTCGAGGTCATCCTCAATCTAATCGAACTGCTCATGGACATGGGCGTGCTGAAGCAGATGCTGCGCGACGAAGCGATGAGCGTCCAGACGACGACGCCCATGGCGGAGGCGAGTCCGGGAGTCAAAGCTCAGGCGAGCGGCAGCAGCCAGCCGGGTAAAAGTAACTCGCAGGCGCCGGCCCCAGATGATAACAAGTTGAATGGCACCTCGCCGCATCGTTTAATTATGAGCGTTATTGTGAGGTAAATAATCAACGTTCTAAAATTGCCCAGCAAGTAATTGAGTTGTTTCGCAGAGTTTTGAAACATTTAGGTTGCCCGCACGGCTGCTGCACGGACGCACAACGTGGCCCCGCTGCTGAATTCCTTCGCACGCAATGCCAGAACATCATGAAGAAGCTGATGCGTGCTAGCAGCAAGCAGTTCAATTGCTACCTACGAGATTACGTGCGATATCAGCCCTTGCACGACCTTTTGGACTTCTTGCATTCGTATGTGGGATTCTGCATTGACCCCAGCTCGCTGCTGTCGCCACTCAGTAAGTTTGCTCGTTCAAAATTTGTCTGTCACACGTTTGTGCAGTACTATTTCACTCCACTATTCACCTCTACCATTCCACTTTTGGCGAAGTGGCTGGAAACATTCGCCATTGTCACCTAGTTCTCGAGCTAAAATCGTGTGGCCAATGTTTTCATGCCTACTTCTAGAACACTTCACTGATACACACTGCAATTTGCTATGCGCCTCCCTGGTCTACTCTACTTTCAAACCTCTATTCTAACGAGAACCTGCGAACACCCGAAAGATCGTGGTCGCCAATTTCTTGTACAAATCTCGTAACTTACTAACTTGCTGATTGCAATTAGTTATTAGAACGTATGCGATTGACTAAACAAATCTCTGTAATGTTGGTAGTCAAACTCGTAGCCTCTTTGTATGCCAATCACCACTCTTGTGCGTTTTGTGAGTATTTCTGTCTATCTAGTTGGAAACTTCCGCCTTTTGTAATAGTTTTGTTTTCGGCAAACTAGTCGCAAAATCGTTGTCATGCCACATTACAAAACTGTACTGTTTCGTGCAAACGTCGTGTAAGCAGACCAGAAGCGGGGCTCTAGCAAGTCACCATCAGACAATGCACCACCAACAAACACAGCAAACTTTGGCGCAGGCCTCGGCGGCGGCGGCATACGCGGCATCGAGGGGCAGATCATGAGCAACGTCTTCAAGCCGCTGGTAACGCGCTTCGTCGCTTCAGCGAAAGAGCTCAAGTCTCCGGAGAATCTTGTAAGTAGTCTATAGCCTGTTTGCTGCAAGTTCGTACAACTTTTATTTTGAATGTTAGGCGATGTATTGCGATATCAGGCAGCTGATGACGTACGTGAAGGAAGCGCACGGCAGCGTCTTCAGGCGCGTTGCGCTGAGCGCGCTCATCGATTCCGCTGATCGGGCGTCCAAGAAGGAACCGAACATCCAGACGACTCGCGTTATCCGGCACATGCACCAGTCCGACGTCGACGACACCCAGGAGATACAAGCGGATACATCGTATCCCATCGACGACAAGAGCATGCGAAAGTTGCTCTTCAAGAAGCGGAGCACTTCGTCGACATGCGCGGTGAGTTTTGCGAATTTTCCGGTTGCGCTTTTTGGTAAATGAGCGCTGCACTTGCAGAGTTTGCTGGAAACAGATGCCGACGAGACGAAGACCAGTCAGAGTCCGTTGGGCAACATCCGCAAGAAGCAGTACATGTTAACTCCTAGGCAGAGCGAGCGCACGCTGGGCATTCCGGAGTTGCCAATATCGAAGCCGAAGACGAAGTCGCGTCTGGGTGGCATTGTCAATTGGTTCAAACGCGGCGACTCCAACTCCATTAACGGTTCTGATAACCCCGACAGCAACGAGAGCATCACCGACTCGACATTTATTCGGCAGCCGTCCAAATACTACCAACGGATGCCGGTGAAGAGCAGCAGTTCGGGAAATGTGGGCCAAACTCTGCAAAAGGCGAAGCGACGCGTTGAGAATCAATTTACGCGGTTGGTATTCAAGAAAGGTAAAAAACGCGATGGCAGCATGGAGGAATCACCTGGAAGTTGTAAGTACATTACCTCTAAATTATCTTCTTAATTTACGGTTTCTAACGATGTACATTGAAAATTCCTTGAAAGATCTCAGTCGTCGAAACTCATTCGAATTCGGGGAGTCATCACGTGAATCCGAATTCGTCGTATTCAAAGAGCGGAAACTGGTACCAACGACACCAATTTACCAAGGAATGACTCGCTTATCATTCCTCCTCGAGACCTGCTCACCAGGTTCGGTTCCAGATTCGCATCTACTCGCCGCCTCGCTCGACCTTCCCCATGCTACCGTCGTTGCTCGCGCTGCCCTCATCCTCGAATGCTCTTATTTCGTGCATTGCTGCAACAAAGGCTTATGGCCTACATGGATGAAACTCGCGTTTCCAATGTTCCGCCCCTCGGGACCGATACCCGTGCGAGGTCAGCCATCAGGCATACGACGCACGCACATAATGCAACGTGCTGCTGGCAAGATGTTTCATCAGTGGGCGGAAGCACTAGGCTCTCGCCTCGAGGAATTCGTCGCAGAAGATAAGCAGAATGAGATGACAATCGCGACGATGGTGCTCGACGAGAGCAAGCAGAAGGAGTTGCTGCTACAGGACGAGGAGGAGGATTTCCTCGACGAAGCGAGCATAAACGCGTTTGGCTCGTCCTGCCCGGTAGCGTTACGCTTCATTGCGTGCATGCTCTTGATGGAGATCACGGCTTTCCTTCGTGAGACCTATCAGGCGCTGCCGAAGTCAACGCGAACGATGCCCGGCACCAAAGATCGCCCACCTCCGTGGGAGAAGGTGTACACCAAGGAGAATAGGCGCTGGTCGATGGCGTTGTCCTCCATGGGGCATTCGCAGGCGTCTGCGCAAAGTCTGCAGTCGATTGCTGGCGATCGAGAATCCGGGCAGACCGAACGCAAAATCAGCTTCGTCTTGCACGAACCAGACAATGAGAGCGAAGGCAGCAGCAATACAACCGTCACGATGCAGGCGTTGCTGCAGGGTGAAGAGATGAAGCGCATCAATCAACCGCGGCATTTGCTACGGCGCGGCACAGGTGCCGTTTCCGGTGGGTCCATTAAACGACGCAGTTTGAAGCTGCGACGCGGCACCAAGGAGGGCAAGGAGATGGAGAACGAGGGTAAGTTGGATGTTCTGCGTGCTTGTTACGTCGTTGTCCCCCAGTAGTATCCTCTGTGTTCTTTTTGCGAATCGATTAGGTAAAATACCCGAGACTGTTAAACGTGCAGATTCCATTCAGTCGAAGCGGAAGGTGAGCTCCATCTCCGATCGTAGCGACACTTCGGAACCTGGAATGCCGGGAGAAGCCAGCGGGGAAGAGTCTCCGGGAGTTTTAAGCGATGATCAACCCCCTGAATCTCCAAGTGATAGTAACGACAGCGATGATACTTCTAAAAATATGCCATGGTTGAAGGTAATGCCGTTTTCCCACAAGAAAATGTCAATTTCTTGATCCACTCGGCCTTGAAATAATTTGTTTTGCAGGTCATGGTACAAGTTTCAAATTCACTGTACTACTATTGTACTCATCAAAATTTTTGCCATCCGTATTGTTATCGACGTGTTATGCGAGCGACCACGCGGTTGGTGAAGGCGGTTCGTAAAGTGTACGGAGAAGAATTCGGCGTCCTTGAAGATCGATTCAGTGTGGACTTGGATCACAAAAGTCGCAAGGCTGGAAAGAAGGATAAAAATCAAGGTCGTAAAGTCTCCGATCAAACATCTTCGCAAGTATCCCCGATTCGCCGTAAAGATAGTATGGGTAAAAAAGATAAGATAGATCGGGATAAGGACGGTTCCCAGATCAAATTCATGCGCGACTCTTCACGAGACATCGCCGAATCCGAATGTAGCGAGGGCAAAAAGCAGAATGCTGACGAAAAACCCAAAGAAACGCCTCCCATACTAAAATACATCAAATCGCAAGTCAAAAACTCATTCCACAGCCCCTACGGTGCGCTTTTAAAGGGAGCGGTCATCCTCACCGAAGAGCATTTCCTGGAGATCATGCCCGTCACCTGGGAGCTTCTCCTGGAGTCCAACCAGGAGGTGGCAGCCTGCGCTGCTTCGATATTCATCCTATGCGCCGTCAAAATCCCCTCGCAAGTCTCGGAACTCATGCAGCACCAGCTCTCGAACGCTGACGTTTCTGTGCGCATCAACTCCATCCTGCGTTTCCAGGTGCTGTGGAAGTTGCGCTACCAGGTGTGGCCGCGCATGGAAGAGAACGCTCACTTGTCCTTCAAAGTTCCACCGCCTGGAATCGAATTTACTTTGCCATCGCCTAAGATCGGCATCGAATCCCTGGACGTGGTTGACTCGCCATGGGAGCTCCTGGTGAAAACTAAGGTGGAAGAAGTGACCATCAATCAGGAACGCCATCGCTCACTTGTAACAGCCACCAAGACTCGTAAGAAACAACAAACGGAATTGATCAAAATGGCATTGCAAGCGCAAGACGACAAGAAGCGCGAAGAACGTGAAAACTTCCTCATCACGACGATTCCGATAACGGTGCAAGCTGCACACGAACCCTCCTTGTACCACACCGGCGAGGAGCATGAAGACGTCATGGACGACGAGATGCAGGGCGACGCCCCGCGCAACACCGGCCATCATTTGCATTCGGCGCATTCATTATTTCCATCATGTTTGTGCTCGGCCGTGATTCAGATCATCAATTTGTTGGATGACGCTGCCGTCTCACCCGATGGCAACTCCGTCTACGAGGTGGCCTACCAGGTGATCTGGTGCTGTCTCGTCGAGGACTCAGCGCTCTGTCTGCGCTACATTCTGGAGCGACTAACGCGCGAAAAACAGGATCAGATGTTTAAGATTCTGCGGCATTTGATTCGCTTCATTCCGAAGTTGCCGCAGCAGGCTGCGTTTGCTCTCTACAACTACATTATTGGATATGTAATGTTCTACGTGCGCAGCCCGCATGAGGAAGGGCAGAAACTGATTGGCACAGCTTTGTCGATTTTGTGGATGGTCGTGCACAGCGTTCATGGCATCATGTTTAAAGATCTGAAGCAGATTTTACGTAAGGAGCAATGCGATGCATCCATTTTGTTGACGGCCAATGTTCCATCAGCAAAGAAAATTATTGTACATGGGCCACAGCATCCCGATGCGGGTGGCATTCCGTCGCAGTTTCCCGTGCAGGAGGACACCCAATTCTATCAGATCCTTAAAGAGTCACTGGATTTCTTTGGCATCGACGAGCACAAACATAAGGAATTCTTCTTGGTGGATTATAAAACACGTAAGTGTTAAATTTGAAATTCAAAGTTTTGTATAAACTATAGGAACTACTTTTCAAAACTTTCAGATCATATAAGAAATCCATCATCGTACGTGAGAGATTACTACTTTTTCAAGCGCTCTCAATATCCCCAACTGGAATTGGTCTACATGAAACCGGAAAAAGCATTCGACGCACTGCAGCAACAAGAATTGGGCTATAAATTTGTGGAAATTGGGAAAGTGCTTCTAACTTGGGCAATTCTTAAAAACGTAGATATGGTCGTACAACGTGTAGTCTTCCTACATGAGGAGTTAATGAAACTTCCATCATTTCCACGCAAAGCTTTGGAATCTGACTTGGATTTGTATAAAGGAGGAAAAATCGGCAAGATGCTTCTCGGCCTCGACGTTTTGCACAAATTCATGTGGGTGCGCCTCATCGCACGCATGTTCGAAGCAATGGCCGGAAACTTTGCCTACTCTGGCGATATCCATCTCTTCCTCAACGTGCTTAATGGCGCTGTAATTTTGCATAGCGAAGACTCGTGTATATTACGCTATGTAATGGCTACCTATATCAATGCGGCATTCCATTTTAAGAACATATTTTCTACGAACGGCTATCTGCTAATAATGCCAACATTATTGAAAATCTACTCGAATCATCAAACCAACAAGCTTGTAACGACGACCATTGAGTATGCAGTGAAGCAGTTCTATTTGATGAACCGCAAACCGTTCATTTTGCAAATGTTCGGTTCAGTATCAGCCATGTTGGATACAGATGAAGAGGGAACGTATGGAGATGCGCATAAAATCCAATCAAGTTGCTTATTTAATTTACTACTGAGTTTGGAGACACCATCGCCGGATCCTTTGAATATCGCCGAACTGGTTAAAGAGGAGAAACCATTGAAACCCATTGATTTTTGTTATCACGACGAAAATGAGATGGTGACAATTTTGGATTGCATTTCCCTGTGCGTAATGGTTGTTAGTTATTCATCGGAGAGCGTGCGAGGATATCAGATGTTGGTAAGTCTTACATTTTATTTACAAAAACAATTAGCTACAAACAACTAATTAATTTGTATTATCATAGGTAATTTTGGAAGCCATTTTCCCTTGTTACGTCGAGCATATTCAATTACCCACGTACAACAAGGAAGGTAAAACCGAGAAGGAAATTATCAATCAGTTGGCTGTCGCAATTAAAACTTTGGTGAATAATTGCGAGGCACTAACGAAGAGCTACAATGGTCCGCATCGTTCAAGTCCAGAGCATAAAGGCTCCAGCCAACGCAACTACAGTCGTGGGCCGTATTCGCCCGGCTTTGATTTCGAGGATGAATCGCAGTCGAAATACATGAGCGAACATTCACGTGCCAAAAGTCTCTACGATCACGACGTGGAGGATTCGGAAGTACTACGTGCAGAATATCGAAGACCACGCGACGTTTTGCTGTCGCTTGTTGGGGAGTTTGTATGTCGTGCAACAAATCGCCTGAATGATTTGTACAAGAAACCGACTCATGATGGCAAAACTGTAGAACTTCTGGATATAAGATCTCATATTGTAAGTTGCTATTACGTTCGTCAAATCCACATGCTAATCGATATCATAATTTAAGCGTCTTGCTGATATCGCACATAGTCTTCTGAAGGTCTCGCCTTACGATCCCGAATCGATGGGATGTCGCGGTCTGCAGCACTACATGATGTTCATCTTGCCATCAACCGAATGGGCAAACGATGCGATGAGACCTGCTCTGGTTACGATTCTTCGACGTTTAGACAAGGTGTTCCAGAAGATTTCAAAGAAACCATCAATTCGAGTATGTATTTTCTGATTTCAAATCAAATTTCATTTACGTACATTTAATTCATTTAATATTCTCAAACTTAGCGCAACACTGATTGGGATGCAGCAGCTGGCTTATTGAAGGGAATGTACGATACAATGATGAAATATCCATACATCATGCATTGGCAACACGTGAAACAACTTATCAACACCTGCCAGACATTAATCGTGAGCGATTACGCCACTGAAGGCGTTTCTTCGGCGACAGCAGCTCTTATGAATCAGGCACCTCCATCGCATTTTTGCAGCACAGTCGTGCGACTTATTACGCTGCAAATTTTAAGCACCTCTGTGGTATGTTAAATATTCCAGTTCAAAATTTCTAAAATATTGTTGTACACTTGTAGGAAGTTTTTAGCTTGGAGCATGTCGTGGGTGGAAGTTCAACGTTCCCCACGCAGGAAAAGACTGAGAATGTTATCATGAACTTGATAATGCCGTTATGCTTAAGAGTGGGAAGTGGACGAAAAGGTATATTCAATTAAGTTTTTACATTTCGAAAGTTTACAATGGTTATTACAGATTTGAATCCAATGGCGCAGAGCGACATTTCGTTTGCTTTGACGTTGGTATTGCACGCAATGAGCCCACCAAATACAAAAGGAACGAGAGATACGAAGACTTCGGCCCGAATCAACACTTCATTGTATCAGGTCTCATTTCTAGCATTGAAAGTGATGACCATTTGTTTCGAGGGCGAATTAATCACCGATTGGTCAAGAATTGCGCGTGCCATGCGAGAGTTGGGTAAACGTAACGAAGCCGCGAGTTTCCTATGGGATTTTCTGGACTTTGTCGTCACGCATCGGACGCCATTATTTATTTTAATGCAGCCGTTTATTTTTCAAAAGGTAAGCTCGGAATGTTGTTGCATTCAAGCCGACTAATTTTTGAAATTTCAGTTGGCACAGCCACCGATCTCTGATTTCGAGCGCAACATGCATCAACGAATCCGGGATAAAATCCGTGGTGTTGGTTTGCCGCAGCCCAAATCGCGAGGCGCACTTCTTATGGAACTCGCGCATGAAATGAAGGAGCTCAAGGAGGAGTTAGAGGATTCAAGTAAGTTTATCTAAGAGAATCAATTTCACAGCATTTTGCACCAGTTTGCTCTTGTATTTATCCACAATCGGTTGATTTTTCAGTTGCTTACATGAGAACATGATTTGTAATTAGGAAATTAGGTTCTAGTAGCTGCAAGCTTCTGCATCCTTTTGGAATCTGCCAACAACATGACACCACATCGCCAACAGTAACAAAACGCAACACTGAACGCTGCAATTACAATACTGATACAACCACCACAACGATTTACAATGCTGTATTTTGTTCTCTAGATTTTATATTTATAGATTAGTACCATAGTGGCCCTTGGGCGGTGACATCTTTCAGAATTCTTCGCACGACTGTTAAATGTACCGTTCTAATTACTTAGCTTCTTCAGAAGACAGTACCGAGGCTGCGAAGAAAAGCGATGACGGCAAAACGACCGTGCAAGTGACCAGCGAGGGCAACCAACGACATCAGCGGCCGTCCCTCATCGAATTTCTTACGGGCGGTGAACACGGTGGACGACACGGATCCAAATCCATGCCGAATGAGGGCAACCAAAAGGGTAAATCTGCAACAGTTTTAAGAGACAGATGAATTTTGCTGAAGCTGATAATTAATATATTTTAGAATCCTCTTCGAGCACGAGCTTCACGTCCAACCAAGTGAATGCTTCCATCAGCGAAGGCAACGAGCAGGGAGATGCTAATGCGCCGACTGGTAAGACAGCACGTCAGGACGCAATCGAGAGCCGTTCCTCATTCTATGTGATATTCCGTTACACACCTCATCTCTCAAGTCTTTCGTTCATTATGCCGAACGAAGAGCAACCCGTAAACTGATCCGGGCCTTTGTGTAGGACGACAGTAGCTTGCCGTCGATTTCTTCTCTCTGTTTGCATTACTATCCGAAATGGCATGTGTTTCAGATCGCTCACAACACTCGTCCGTAAGTGACGAACAACCGCAGACTACTGTGCAGCAAATGCACAAGTCTGATTCTCTAACTTCCCAACATAGGGCGCAGAAATTGCGCTTTGTCTCTTCCGTAGAGTTTAGACATTCTTCAGGTAATATTCCCAATTGTTCTTCTTTCACCCTAACCCTGTAGTGTAACGTAGTGCATGCCCCCCGACCACCACTGCTCCCCGCCCCCGTATATAAATGAATGTTACAAATCCGCACTATTTGCTATCTTTCTGTTTCATATTTTACGTTTAGGCGAAACCTCAACGACCCCCCTAAGTCCGGGAAGTCCTGCCGACGAAAGTTCTGGCGAGACCCACGCCCACCCCAATCAAAAATCCCGATTGCAGCGCGTCAAACCGCAAAGTCGCAAAACGTTCCGCTTGCGGAAGAGTCGCAAGAACAAATTTGAGGTAATGCCTCCAACGGTACAACTTCCACTAATGCGCTGCCCATTTCGTAGGTATCCCACCCAACAGTGCAGCAGCCGCCGACGCCGCTCGTGGGGTCGGTAACGACATCGTCGGCGTGCGAAGTCGACGCTTGCGATGATGAGCCGTCTATCGCTGAGTCAGTGCCACCGCCGACCTCTTCGCCGCCGCCGTCGCTGGAGACGAGCCCTCCGCCCGACTCCGCAACGCCTACACCGCTTGCTACGCCACCGCTCATGCAGCCACCGCACGCCACCGCCGGCGTCGACCCCCATCGGCTGCGCATCGCCACCCGCACGAAGCATAACAACGATGGTTCCTGGGACGAGGACAGCGCCGTCTCGCAGACGTCCTCCACGTCCGGGTATCGCGAAAGCTACCCGGTGATGCATCTGAAAGAAACGCTCGATTCCAGCCCCAAATTTCACCCGCCGTTAGCGTCGCCCGACCTGCAAGACTTGCCGTCGACCAGCAGCACGACGACAAATAATTTTATGCCTTTCGATAACAGCTCTCCGGATTGCTCATTGAACGAGAACGGCGACAAGTCGGGCCTTTTCAAACGCAGTGATAGACGAGAGAAGTCTTCCAGTCAACGCTCTCTGATTACAGCGCAAGATGGTCAAGATGAAACGACGCTCATATAATCGTCCAATTTTATTGATAACTACGCTGAGTAACTTCTTCTATATTACTTCTATAATTAATATTAATCTTTTCAGAAGGAGGTTGAAAAATTGAAAGCACGTCTGACGCCAATGGGAAGAGATATGCATACTCTAGCCAGATCTGTTCAAGTTAAATGTTAGACAACAAGATTAGTTGCTATTTATAGTTAAATGGATGATATTCAGTTAGTAAACAGCCATAAGAAAAATGTTTCCTGTATTTTAACAATTATATCTTGGGCAAAGGTTGAAATCACTGAAAGTTTCAAATTTACATGAGAGGGGCACCTTCAGCGCCACCATTGGTTGGTGTAAAATAGAAAATTTTACACTTTCACTTTATCATCAACGATTTAGTTCATTAAGAACATTTGTTTACAGTTCGTTCGCTGAAGTACCCAGAAAGAGTTTTTCAAAGTGAATCGTAAAAATCTATAATGCCGGGAGGAAATAGACGTCTTCTACGTACGACAAGAAATGTTCCTACATCAGTTCCATTAATTCCAAACGATGGAGGATTGACTACGAAGTATTCGCCACTTGGAGCTTCAGCAGTTCCAACGCTCCCTGGACTCGATGTACCAAAAGCTCCCAAGCATATTCCGTTTCCAAACACACCCACGGAAAGCAATCTGGTTTTTGAAGCCCTTATATTTCTATTTAGCCTCATTGCAGCAGGCCTACAATTTCTCAATTTGTACCGGACAGTCTGGTGGTTGCCCAATTCAAACACAAATCAAGCAATGGTAAACCAATTGTATGCAATCTATTATTGCATTTTAATTCAATTGATTTCCAGAATTTCTACCTTATTGATCCAAACTTAGCCATTCTTATCATTGTAATACTGAGCAGAAGGATCATCTACATTTTAGGGACATTCTTGATACAGCATCTTATGAAGGAACAAATGCAGAGCATGAGTAAATTGTGCTTCAGAGTCTTCTTTTTTGGTGTGCTTTGTTCTGGTCTTACTTGGTGTGCATATTTTGCAATTCAGAATCATCCACTGGTCAACATATTGTTTCTCTGCTATCCGTATGTATAACTGTTCTAACATAGAAGAACTCTCATTATCTCCTTTTTAGTGTTACAGTATATCTAATACTTTTTGGATTCACAATATCACCCTTGTTTGAAATGAATTCTACATCATTTGATATTCAAATACATGCTTGCACATCATGTGCCCATCAAATTCGTGATGAAGTGGATGGACTGAGGGATAATTTTAACACAAGGATGAAGCATATTCTGTTCAACTCAACAGTAAATGCTTATTATGCTGGCTTTATTCCATGTTGTTTTTCTCAGGTATATCTTTTATATTGCAAATAATTAATAATAACTTTACTTATTTTAGAACTATTTGTACTATGAAGTCATGTGGGCAACAATTTATGTATTCTTTATTTTCATGAGTTGCTTCTTTGCTTATACTCTGCACCTTCTTCCTCCAAGATTTTGTGATATACTGCATCGTGCCACATTACATTTGGGATCGTGGAGTCGTGTTGAGATCCGCTCCGTTTTACCACTGATGTATGCTTGGCAAGCAGATGTTTTGTGGCCATGTTCAGCACTTGTGAAGCATGGAAAGGATATTTATAGAGCACAGTCTGATACAAATGCTGCAGAGCCAGGCAATAATATGTACTGGAGGTTTTATGTTAGTTAAATTTAAGAAACATTATTACAATATCTAATTGTTTTCTTTTGCAGAAAATATTTAAAAATCCTTCAAAGTCTTTGGGCATTTTATTATTTGTTCATGGACTTGTTGTATTGGTACAGCTAGGAGTGTTGCTATTTTACTGTTCATATTGGAATCATATTATTTCAATAGCATTTCTAGTGTTTTTCAACTATTATACCTTATACAAAATGTGCCGAGATTACTTTGTAAGCCATCGTATTTACAAAATGGAGGGTGCACTAAAATCAAAAATGCCAAGTAATAATTAAATACTAATTAGATATTGTGCATTTTATACCCAGTATTACAGAGGTATCTTTAAGCTTCGCATATTTACGGTGCGGAATTTCCAAATTTCCTGTGTTTAAACGTGATTAAAAGTTAGGCTGTAGGCAATTACATTTGCTATCATTTCCGAGATAGTTTAATTTAATTTTCCAACGGGAAGTATGCTACTTTCGGGCATGAATTCTGAAAAGTTACAATTTTTTGTGCAATTCTCTAAATTTTTGCTTGTATTTCGCGAACCAATTGTCCGATCGTAATGGTTAAGAGTCAGGGTTGTAGGCAATTAAATACTCTATCATTTCCGGGATACATTAATTAAATTTTCTTACGAGAAGTTTTTTGGTTTCAAATTCGGAAAAATTGTAATTTTTTCGTGCAGTTTTGTACAATTTTGGTTGTTTCTCTCGAACCAATTGTCTGATCGGAATGATTATAAGTTGGGGTTGTAGGCAATTAAATTCTCTATCATTTCCTGGATAGTTTAGTTTAATTAACCAACCGGAAGTATGCTTTTTTCGAATTTGAATTCACAAAAGTTGCAATTTTTGATTGTATTTCGCGAACTAATTATCCGATCGTAAAGATTAAAAGTCGGGGTTGTAGGTATTTAAATTCCCTATCATTTCCGGGATAGTTTAATTTAATTTTCCAACCGGAAGTATGATTCTTTCGATTTTAATTTCGGAAAAGTGGCAATTTTTTTGTGCATTTCTATAGTCTTTGAAAAATTTGCAAAAATGGCAACAATCTTTAAAGTTGGATAACTCGAAAAGTAATGGGACTTTTTGACTGATTTTTTTTGCGTTTCATTCAGAATTAGTGCCCATATATTTCTAACAACATTTCCTGAAAATCCTGAAACTTTTTTGAAAATGTGCAAAAATGTACCAAAGACTATA
>JARJDZ010010900.1:0-37114 GCA_030264555.1 Aleochara sp. GC000083
TATCTTATCTAAAACAAGAAAAAATATTACATTAACTTTTAAACATCTTAACAAGACTTATTATTCCATCAATTCTATCTATAAATTGATTATACAATACCATAAGATGCTCATAATACTACATGATTAATTTCCAAATGTGAATTGCCGCTAGAATTCTTTCACCTTATAGAAAAGATGTGAATGACAATTGAACACCCTAAAACAAGATATGTGCTGAAAATCTCTATTATGTTTATAGGGATGAATTGAGTAGCCAATGCAAGAGCAGCCAACATTTGACAAATCCAGATGTCAATTGCTGCTGAAGTTCTAATTTGCAGTGAAGACTGTACCAACACTAAAATATTACATTAATTATAATTATAGCAAAAAATGATTTGCATAATATCATTAGTACTATTGCAGGGGCTCATACCATCGATTGTTCATTTTCACATGTGCATGCATTTATAGGAATGCATACAATAAAACAATTTTCTAGGAGTTGATTCCACTTCCTCAAAGTTGTTATGACGACTTCAGCAGGCTTAAAAAATCTGGAATTATATTAGTAAACAAGACTATAGCCAAACTGTGACCAAACTCTATTATTGAGTTTGGCTATGAGAAGTACAAATCAAAACAAACCGTAGAAAAGAGGTATGTGGATGGCTACAATTGTTAGCCACAAAAAGAAACATGGCCGACAAAGTCTACAGATGCGTAGTAAGAATTCCAAATCCGCAGTCAATTTAACGCTGATGAATTTTTCTGGCCCGCCGTAGTCCGGTTCTGAATGCGCTGAAATATGAGTGCTTGGTTAGTGCGCATGCGTTTCAATCGCACAATTTGATTGAAAGGCATCATTTATTTTTACATTATAAGGATACGCCATGCTACCTCCACATACTGATTTTCACCCCACGATTGCAGCGCCAGATTTGTTTTCGTGCGGATATTTTTTGAACTAAATGCCAAAAAAACTTTTAGCTACTTTACAGTGTAAAAAAGACACTTCCGGCAGGAAATGTGGGAATGTAAAACCAGAAATAGAATTTGCATTAAGTACCCTACAGGATATAAATAGAGCCATGATGATAACTTGCGTGGTTCCTGAGATAATAAAGAAACTGTCATGGCAAAATACTAGTTTTATATTGTTAAAAATAACACTTCCGTTAGAAACATGGGAAAGGTCAAACCGAAAATAAAAAACGCATTAACCGCTCTACAAAATACAAGTTGAACCATGATTATAACTAGCATGGTTCGCGAGAAATGAAATAAAATGTAAAAAAGAATAACAAACGATAACACGCACGAATTTGTTTATACGCGAAGAAATGACATTTCCGGTTGGAAATTTTGAACTGTTAAACCAGAAATAGGAAGCGCATTCACGGCATCACAAAATGCAATTTGAGCCGTGATTATAACTTGTATGGTTTGCGAAAAGTTAAATAAAATTTAACTAAAAGAAATAATGATTTGTACAATACCTTCAAATAATTTTGCAACTGCACACATGCTTTGATGATTTCCAAATGTCTATAGGTCCTTCATGTTCTTCCCATTTGTAGAGCAGACTCAAACAAAACTTGGAGGATTCTAAAATAAGAAAAATTATGACAACATTGTTCACATATGTAAAGGATTTATAGAAACAATAATTGTATATAAACCAAGAGAATTAAGTAATCTTTTTATTCCTGAGACTGTAGCAATTTTCAGCAACAGTCCAATCAAGCCAAAACAAGTCTGTAGACAAGAAAGCATGAATATCAAGATTTTTAGAGGGAATGAAATCATTCCAAGCCTACTCACAAAATTAGTTCACAGGTCTGGAAAATATACAAGTTGAATAATTGCATGTCAACACTGCCCATGATTTGCCATTTTATATGTATCAAAACATTGTACTCAACATGGTTCTTGATGTACATAATTACTACACTTAATAGAGAAAGACATTTTGTTACAAAGCAATTGATGTCACAATTCACAAATTATGGTACTTCAATTTGTGCAATTGAAGAAGTACCAAACTCATTTTGCATAGTCTAATAAATTATGTGTGAATAGTATAATTACTATTTTGTCCCAGAATATTTATGATCATGATCTAGCATATATAAATATAATGTCAACAGCCACGATTGAATGATTCTTTATGTAATTAACAATTATATTCTATCTGGTGCTCTTCCAATTCTCTGTGTACCCCACATTAGTTATTTCCTTAAGTAATCAAGTAGCATTTCACTTGACTGTGTAAATGATTCATTATTCACACTGATGGGAATATTGAATATTGTATTACAGACTTCAGACTGAAATCGTTGACATTTTAAATTGACTGATGAGTTGGAAATGCAGCACTTACCACTTTCATTGTTCATTGCTTTAATTGGTAATGGAGTTTATTAAAAACGTAATATTTGCAATTCAGCAATAGTATTCACAATTTCACAAGTTGTTTTGCCTAGATTTGTCGCCCGGTGTATTACAAATCCCACGATATTCTTGGAGGTTAATTATCATACTTTGCATCCCATGGAGTAGTTAGCACACAATTGTCTTTGTAGAGAAATAGGATAATAACTAATTTATGAATTCAGAAGTAACAAGAATGCGAAAGCCGTAAAAATCTCTTTTGCTCCTTTTCTTAGCAACATTAGCAACATCTCCGAATGACGTGAATGATGTTGCATAGTTTTCATGAACCACTTTCCTTTCTTTTGCTGCCCTGTAAAGATGTTTACCCATCCGCTAACTTTTCCCTAAACTAATAAAAACTTAATAATTCAATTGAAATAATTTGCTTTATACACGAGTTTTAATTAATTTAGTTATTAGAAGACATTCGGAATGTGGAAATCAAATAACAAGCTTGAAAAATCCGTATATTATGTATGTTACAATAGATGGCAACACATGCGACTATAAATTTATTTTTACAAACGTGATTTTCAAATCAGATCCATTTATATAATTAAATAATTATCGGAAACATCCATACCGAGGAATGTATCCATTAACAATAACTTGATTTGTAAACAATGACCTACGCCAATGATACAGTTGAGAAATTGATAAAAAATCTGTCTGCATCGTTATCAAGATAAGAATCGATTGGATTCATTAATGAATTGCATTATCTTTGTACGCAAAAAAGTTTTTGTTTGCATTTATGTATAAAAAGATGCTACACCGTCAGTAAAGCATATTCAAAATGAAAATGTTCCTGATCATTTGTGTTCTTTTGGCTACCGCCCAAGGTAAATATTAACAGTCAATTTAATTAATTTACTGAAAATTAATGCTAATAATTTTATTCCAGCCGCATCGATTGATAATCGAATTGTTGGCGGTCACGAAGCCAAACCCGGACAATTCAAATACATTGCATCTTTGCGAAATGCAGCAGAAGACAGACACTTTTGCGGTTCGACAATAATCAGCAAACGAACACTGATAACAGCTGCTCATTGTCGAGTCTACGATGTGGATGATATTGTTGCTGTAGTTGGTACCACGCAACTTGATGATGCGAATGCTAAACGCTACCGTCTGAAAGATTTCATCATTCATCCCGAGTACAATGAGATCACCATCACTAACGACGTGGGTGTTGTTATTCTGGAAGACGACATCGTCTTCAACGAGCTGGTGCAACCGTTGAGTTTGACTACTCAGGCTATTGAGACGAATCAACGTTTGATTAGCTGTGGTTGGGGCTACACCTCGTTTCCGGGCAGAGTGCCCAATGATTTGCAATGGATGAATATGAATGTGCTGGATTTGGGAGAATGCAAAATTACAACAAGTCAAATTGTCACCGGGAAAATTTGCACATTGGAGGAGAAAGGTAAAGGGATCTGTTCTGGGGATTCTGGTGGTCCGTTGGTTAATGATAAGCAGCAATTAGTGGGTATTACTTCTGCAGCATACTTATGCGCTCTAGGAAAACCCGATTTCTTCACTGATGTTTACTACTTCAAGGATTGGATTCTTGAGAATGCTCTGTTGTAAAACAATTTTCCAGTGTATTACTAGTTTCAGTGTTAAAGCAGTGGTCTGAAAAGAATATAAATATTAATGAATAGTTGTTTACTGCATTACTTATGAGAAAATTAAATAAAAGTTTCAAATATTTAAAGTCAAATTTAAAGTTTCTGCAACTCTTTGAAATTGTAGTGTAAGATGGCGCCAGTTTCAGCAAATTGTAAATTAATATAAAATGTACGAAATAGTACTTTAATATGAAAATAAATAGAATTTCAGTGAATAGTAATGATTTTGTTTACTAATGGAAAATAATTAAATAGATAATTAAATTTTCTGTAATTCTCAAATACTTTTTTTATGAGAACTCCATTACATCTTCAACTTCTGACGTAAGATGACGCCAGCATGCTCAAATTTCAATAAAACAACAACCTAACTTTTTTGGTCCATTTTTAATATTTTGAATATTTATAATAAATTTATACTTCGTTTTACTTGCTGTTTGCCCAAAAGAAATATTCCTTTCACCTTATTTCTAATTTCAAGATCCAGTTATCTTTATTACCTTTACGAACCTCTGTTGCACCAAACAACATTGAATTCATTTCATCGAGTTGCTAAAATTGTTCATAACTGACAAGAATTGTGCATAATTATGACATTTATTAGTTTACACTTATCTTCATATCATTCTAAACATATTTGATTATCTACAGAAAATATACAATAGTCCATCAAATATCATACACATATGTAAATGCAATTTAGTAAAAAACAACTTAAATTATACTTTATTATACAAATGACACATCAATAATGTGTCAATAATAAAGCTTATGCGTTCAAGTAGCAATGACAAAACAATCATTTGATTAAATAAAGTCTTAGATTAAGTTTTATACAAATGTTAAACATATTATACATACATATTAATAAATATAACAACAAGTGCATGCGTTAATGCATGAACCAGAAAAAAACAATAGAGAACTTTCAGCTTTAACATAGACATCTGACATCATCTTCACCATCATGATCATCATGTATTCGCAGTCTAATCTTACGCTAAATTATATGCGTATCCTATCCGTAAACGAGTTTGAGAATTTCGATTAATTGTGCATTAAATTATATGGCAAATGTGGGTGCAATATGAATAGTATCCAGCTTCATACACGTTTTATGAATTTTCTAGTAATTTACGTTTAGTTTTTCATCTTCTCCATCGCAATATGTTGAGATGCATTTGACAGTTCCAAATTTACATTTTAAAATTGATATGAAAATTTTCAGATTGAAATCAATTCTTATTACATTCTAATGAAATTCTATAATTATAGTTAATATATTGGAGAAATAGCAATTTCTATGTTGAAGTATTTGTAAGTTGGTAAAAATTGAAAATTTTTTCAAAACTAATTGAGATTTGATTGCAGATTCCTGCACCTCAACAATTTTGACACATTTTGACTAGCTTGTCATCAATTGATGCATGGATGGAGCAGATTGACGGGTATATACAGCATCTAGATGAAATGTCAGAAAGCAACAATTTCGGGTTGTTGCATTACATGAAGATCCGGCGTAAATCCGTTGGTGATGTGATCATACTGCATTGCGGACACACTTTCTTACTCCCCTAGAAACAACAGACACGAAGATTAATTTATAACTCCAAAAAGTAATTAAAATAATTACCAAGGTATGCAACCAACATTCCTCGCAATGAACATGCCAGCAAACCGTTGAAATCACCGGTTTTTTGTAATGCTCCTAGAAAATAAACAATGAGTTTTCTCCATATACACACAAATTGTATATAATTACCAAGCAAATTAAGCATTTATATTCATCAATATCCGTGGTCGTCGTCGTCGTGTCACCACCTTCAGCCTCCAGCTGACGGATACGATTACGTAGCTCTTCAATCATTTGCGCGCGACTGCTCGGCTCCGCGTCCGACGTGCTCACATTGCTATCGCACTGCTGGCCGTGACTCTCCACCTTCACCTCGACGTCGCCGCTGGAGTTGACGGTCGCCACCTGCGACTGCACGCCCTCCACGTCCGCCGGCTTCGCGTGGCGCTTGCCATCGCCCTCCTTGACGACGACGTCCGACTCGGTGTACTGCGAGGGGCCGAACGTGTGCTCCTCCGGCTCGTCGCCGTCGACGATGACGTCGTCCGCCTCGGCGTCCATGTCGCCGGTGCAGCGCGCCGTGCTGCTCGGCGTCGCCGCCGAATGGCGCATGATGAGCGAGTTCGTCCGCCGACGCTGGCCCTCGGCCCACTCCTCGAACTCGGAGTCGCCCTCCACGTCCACCGGCTCGTCGTCGTCGCCGTGCACCAGCTTCGCGCGGCACTGCGGCGCGTGCGACGGGCTGCTCATGTCGTCGACGATGCCGTGCTCGCGGTCCAGGCAGATGAGGCAGTCGTCCGCCTTGCGTTTGCGGATCTTGATACGTAGTCGGCCTTGGCGGTTGGTCTTGATGCGTTGGAAGGTCTCCCAGCGGCCGTCGGGCCCGCTGTCACCAGGTAGGGCTGGGGGTCGCCCAGGTTCGTGGAGACGTTTCCGACCAGCGGCGATGCCTGTTCCGTTGATCTTGTACAAGCGGTCCAGTTCGTGCATGAAGTGGGTCTCCAGGTCGCCCTGAGGGATTGACAGGCCACAAACGGGGCAGCTCGATGGGTCGCGTTTCTTCTTACTGCTTCCCATGTCTGAAAAATGATTACGGTATTAATTCATTTGTTGGGTTGTTATGAGGGCGCCACTTGCACGCCCGGCATTTAAAACAATGACTGGATCGCATATTAATTTAATTGAGGCTGTTATGGTTGCTGTTTAACGATGCTTGATGGCCACGAGCGTGCGTTTCATTACACCGAATGAATCCACGAAATGAATACGTGAAATGGATACGTGCAATCACGCTGCTGCTTTGAAGGGTGGCGTTCAACAATTGAGCACGGGAAAAGGGTACACTGAGCAAACAACAACCACCCTCCAATTGTAATTGCACTGGTGAATTTTAATTGTTTCATCACAATATTCACGACTCACACTTTCATCGTAAACTGACTCTTGCAAATGATTGAACCGACTGCTATCACATCTGACATCCGAACATAACCTCTAAATTTTTGACAGCTGTCATCAGCTAGGATGGTAGTTGCCACCCTCTACGATAGATGTCAGGATTTTTCAACATCAAATAATAAATCTCCAAATGTAAATTCCAATCACTCGAGGGATATTTGTAAGTGTTGTTTGCAGTAGATTTCCTCTCTCTTGTGATCCGCTAAAATATATTAGCATTTGTCATGTTAATTGTCGGAGAGTGAGGAGCGGGGGCAGTGGCGGCGCATCGACGGGATTTGTTTACCGCCAGAAAATCGCCGCCCGCATTGAATTGCCGGAGAGGGGTGGGGGGCTTCGGTGGCTCCCTCGCGTGAAGTCCTCCAGGGTTGCAGCACCTGCGGGCCGGGACGATCCATCAGCGGCCGTCGCGCCCGAACATCATTCATGGGATTACGCGTGTTAACCTTGTTAATTGCCTGTGTGCCTTCGCCCTTGCCCCTGGCTTACGCGCCGCCGCCACTGCCGCCGCCGCCGCCCGGAGGCGCTATCCCCACCCGTCTTCCCGTTTATTGCCGTTTAAGTGTTAACGTGCGTAGCCCGCACGAGAGATATCCTCGAAAACGTAAATCAGCGCCGGTTAAAACGGGATAAAGAGGATTATGTCTTCAACGCGCGCCGCGTTTCGCTGCGCGAGGACGCTTTAAATGTCGGCCCTAATATTTTTTCCACCAGCTGCTTTTCTGATTTGCCTCCAGGATTATTGATTTATTACGAGATATAAATTGAATCCCACTGCAAAGAACATTCGTTTAATTTTGACAGTAGCAAAATGACATTTGAAGGTTACGTCAAAAAGACGTCAATGATAAACGTCAATGACAAACGTCAATGAAACGTCAACGAGACATGTCATTGAAACGTCAACTAGATATGTCATTGAAATGTCAAAGACGTATGTCAAATAGACTTCAAGGATGTATGAAGGTTATTTATTTTGACATTTGGGAATTTTGTAGAATCAATGGTGGCATTAACCGGAAGTTGCGTTGCCTCACATGAAGCCGGAATCTCTTAAGCTGCAATTGAGAAGCTCGATTAAAGTCGAGTGTGACAATGCGGAAAAGCCTTTAATTCGCGAGCGCTTCCGGCGCACATTTTGCGCGTGCATTACACACAACCCTTATTTGCATTTTGGAAATACGTATAAATTATCCGTCATCCCCGTGTATCGGCATTCGAGCGCCGAGATACAATCAAATAGTGGTAGGGTAATTCGCAAATATCAGCCGCATTCGCAAACAAGCCATATGGGCATTAACGCCATTTTATTTTTATTCGCCATTCATTTTGTACGAGCGAAATAATTGAACGCAGCAATGAAATTATTGTCGAGCTAACCTCTTGGACGATTTCCCCGGCCGGAGAAAAGGTCGTAAACATTCGCTGTCAACGAGGGCGCAATATCAGACCGGAGGTGGGGGAAGGGGGAGGACAGATCACCATCATGCAACCTTTAACTGTAATCTAACTGATGGCAATTTACGCCTCTGTCCTCTTCAGTTTTACGCACCAACGCGTTTCGAAAGGGACGGAATTTTAAAATGTAGGTTTGAAAAAGAAGGAGAGTGGGGAGAAATGCATCCCATGCTGTTGATAGCTTCAGGAACTAGAAAGACATTTTCAAATTGGAACCAAGTTCTGATTGTGTTTGTTTGGTTGTCATGGTGTTTCCATGGTGTTATTTGCCAGCTGCATTGGTTGCTATGGTGTTTCCAAGGAGTTACCATAGCAACCAAACAAACACAGCGAGTAATAACGTACGAGTTTTCCGAGTTTGTTTAGTTGCTATGGTAACTCCTTGGAAACTCCATAGAAACCAATGCAACTAGCAAATATGTTTCTTTGATTACTATGGTTACCCTTAAGAAAATACCTAGGCAACCAAACAAACACAACCAACTTGTATGTTTTTCCTCATGTTGCTTCTAATGAATTAATTTAAACGAGCTCGTTTAATCTCCCCGAATGTTATTATTACTTCTTCTTCCACCATTATCATCATACACTTGACAATTTCGGAATTAATAACTTCATATAATACCGCAGGGGGGCGCTCCACGGCTGGCGGGGTGCCTGCTTGTTTCGCAATTCGTGAACATGTTGCTTTATGAAAGCGGTGTGCACTGATTCTTTGAGGGTTGTTGGCGGTTGTGGTGGTGGGGGGTTGAAGTCGCCAACATTGGAGGGGAGGGGGCACGGCCGCAACAAGGCAGCACATTCACACATGACCCGCAGCTCATATATCGCATGCCGCCCCCGAAGAATGCAATGTCATAACTATCAAGCCAGCGCTGATATTACCTGGTTTTAGAAAAATATCGCCGTTCATTCGTTCGCTCTTTCCTTTATTGCCCGACATTTATTCTCACATATTACGTTTCCGCAAGCCATCCCATTATTTTTATTAGGATCGAATCAGGATACAACGTTGCCACAACGCGCGCGACAACAGCGTGCTCATACGGGTTTATGGGATTGTAGGCAACCAAGAAACCACAAATTTTAATATGGATTGTTTAGTAAAGTTGTTACAATTAGGGGAGATTTTATTTTAAACTTGAAAATTCATTCATGGAATTTTGTCGGTGTGGGCAACCAGACTAACGCGTTAAAATGCTTAATTTGTTATAAATTGTTACAATTGTCATGTATAACGAAATTTTTTAGGGAACACTGAATTTAATGATATAACATTTCGAAAAAGTATTAGAAAAGCATGTATACAGCTGTCAGAAATTGAATTTCGAAATATTTTTTAGTATCTGTGAATATTTAAAAGGATACTACTTAGAAATATAAAAATTCAAGTAATAGTATAAAGTTTAAAATTTTCATTATATGCAACCAAAATAACATATTAAGACTATAATTCAGTAGAACTTAGTTTTAAAAAAATTTATATGCAATTCTTAAAATCCAATATAATTTATGATAAAAAATCAATTATTTGAAAATCATTAGGGTAATAAAATTTTTTTTTCAAAATGTCATTATAGGCAAAAATTGTGCAAAATTACATTTTTATACTAAATTCAGCAGGATCAGTAAATATTCAACAATATAATATATCAAAAGCAAAGAAAATTTTAAAATAAGATAATTCAGGTGGTAAAATATTATAAATTGTTGGGTTTTGATAATAGGCAACCAAACGAACACAAAAAAATATTCAATTAAATTATTGAAAGCTATAAGAATTTTGTTCTTTAAAAAGTTTTTTTTTCATTCTAAAACATGCTTGAGAAAAATATTTGAAAACAATTTCTGACACTTTAAGCGTCAAATTGCATTTAAACTAAATTTCTCATAATTAGCAAATATTCAATTCAATAATAAACAGAAACTGAGAAATATTTTTTCTCTGATATAAAAACACAGATAATAATCTATTTTTTTTTAATTTCCATTATAGGCAACCAAATTAACTCATAAAACTGTTTAATTCCCCATAGATTGTAATTTTCGCACGCAATTTTAGTATCAATAAACGTGCAATGAATTAAACCATAATGCAAATTAATTTGCGCATAATAACATCGCGTATCTAAGCGAATGTAATCAGCAAACTTTTACATCCGATCAGGTGTGCCATGATGGATTGGCAGCACTGGCGGTGGCAGTAGCGGTGATGGCGGCGTTGGAATTTGTCGAGCATATGGCATTGCCATGCATAATCCGGCGGTAATCTCATTAGTTATAGGAACAGTTGTCGTTTGTTAGTCAAATAAAACGGGACGCCGTATGCGCCGTATGCGTCGGTCAAATTATGTACACATACTACATCAGCAAACTCTGCGGTGTGCACAAACCGAAAAAACACATGCCATTATTGAGTTTTATCAGTTGATAAAAGTTTTTAATCAAATAACTTGAATGGAGGTTATGTCATTGTTTTATTGGTAGTCGTACTGTCAATGTTGACATTAGCGAAGAGTGTTTATTGGTTACCATGACAACAGATGCTGATGTCAGCATTCACTTGTAAATTGCTTGATTTCTTTTTCAACAGATGGCGGTACCAATCCACTTTGAAATTTTACATGATATTAAAATATGTTCATATTTTTTGATATAAAAAATAAAGCAAAAAATAAGAGTTATCCTGTAGTTTGTAAAATTTATGTATTGTATCAATTTTTTTTATTATTTTTGTTTGGTTACCATGACAATAAATAGTAATGTTAATACCAATATTTTGTAATTTTTCAGAATTAAAGAAAACTTTTGATTTTTTTCAGGATAGATGGCAGCAGTAATCATTTTAAAATGAATTTAAACCTGTCAAAAATGTTGGTTAACATTAAAATATTGTATGTTGATAATTAAAATAAAATGTGAATTATAAAATGTATAAAATTGCAATGAAAAGTGTCTATTGTCATTTTGATTGGTTGCTAGGCAACAGATAATGCAACTATCAATGGGTAATTGTCTTGTATTGATCAATAAATAAACTATTAAATTTTTTTGTCACCAGATGGAGTTACTGAACTATTTTGACATCAATTTGAATCTGTCAAAATTTCAGATGACATTAAAATGACTTATGTTGACAACACTAATCAAAACAAAAATAAAATATGAAGAATAAAATTTATACCATAACTTATGATGACAATAGGAGTGGAGGGGATAACCAAACAAATTGAAAAAACCGAACATATTTCAGAAAATCGAACGTTGCCACCCCACCAAACGAAGAGATCACATTTACACCTTTCATCTCGCCCCCCTCTCCACCAACACCCCCCTCCACGTTGATACATCGAGTTTCGGCGGTTTTCGGTGTATCGCCTCGCACTGCCCCCACCGGATTTCTGTAACACCTCGAAACGAATTGCAAAACACGCTTTAAATCCTTTGTCGGATTTGCAAGTGCCGACGGCGGCAACGCCGGCGACGACTATGTGTTAAAGTGACCATTTATCATCCCCCCTTCCAACATTCCACTCGGCTCACACATCCTCTACCCCTTCCCCTTCCCAAAACGGCTGTTTGTACGCATGTATACACTCCACCAAAAAAGGCTAGAAACGAAGAAATAAAAATAAACGTCAAAAATCCGAGCGTCGGATATGGCAACACCGCATGCATGAATGACTCTCCGATCGTTTCCATGTGCAAAATGGCGGATGTCGTTTCATATAATTACTTTGTTTGCGGCTGTCAAAATGTACGATCCTGTGGTGTGAACATGTGAAGGACATGAGATGATGTGTGGTTAGATCGGATGGGTGGGGGTGACGGAAGAGGGAAGGATGGTTGGAGGAAGGGAGGGGGGGGCTATTTGAGAAATGTGAAGTGTCCCAGAAACAAGCAGCGGAAAACTTTCGATAAACGAGTGTGTGCGGTACGAACAAATGGCCTTCAATAAAACAACTCGCATTGAAATGTAAGCGCGCCGTTCGCGAACGAACCGGGCCAAATGTCTTGAATAAAGTTTATCCTATTCCGCTGCCGGCGATTTGCGGCTGGCGAAATTTACAGCTTCCTTTCATACGACCACCACATATTTCTACAGGGTACTCCACAAAAATCTTTCAAAACCTTCCAAAATCCCCCATGTGATTTCCAGGTGTTATTGATTCTGTTGACAGTTGTAGGTTATGTAAAGGATATGACAGCAGGCGAGGTGCATCATGGGATTTTCAAGGGTTGAGGGAGTGGGGGTTAAAGGGGAAGGTTTCTCGATCGCCCGGCAGAGGCGCATTCTCGATGAATGATGCGCGAATATATGACGTGTAAGTGCAATGTGTGCAATGGAACGGGAAGCAATGAAGAACGGGTCATTGCTTGCCTCATCCATGGAAATGCCCTCTTCTTCTGCGTCTTCTTCTGCATTTGGTTGTGTTCACATCACCATCATACAAACTGGAAGCTCCTTCAGTTCTCATTTTAAATCATCCACACTATTTATTTTTTGGTATATTTTATAGATCTTTATAGAGAATGGAGTAGAATAATTTGAAATTTTTATTTTGGCCGTTTGAATATATACTAAAATGTATTTTTGAACCTAATTTCTCAGAAATATGAAGCAATATGAGTATCACTCAAAAAAACGTAAAAAAACTAAATGAAATCCAATAAATGACGAAAAATTAGGTTATTAATTTTAAAATTTCCGATTTTTATCATAGGCAACCCACGATACAAATACAAACTATAATTTGAAAGAAATATTTGAAAATTATTTGTGAAAGTCATTTTTAACGTGAATTTTACAAAATCACTAATTAATAAATAGTTTACCATAGGCAACTCGTAATACAAATTATGGATTGAAGTTCATTTCTGATTGTTTTTTATTATAAGCTATCACAAAACTTCCCTTAGATTTGTATCATAGGCAACCCACATTACAGTAAAATTCTAATTCGTTATACAAAGGTTAATAAAAATTTGTTTTGATAAAACGTTAAATGAAGTTTATTCCTGAATGATAAAAAATTGTTGAAATAAAATTTATATAGATTACAATTCATTCTGAAACATTTTTACTGTCAACTATAACTACTTCAGATTTGTAACATAAGCAACACAAAATACACTTTAAAATTCCAATTCGTTATGAATTATTATTTCTTTCAAGTATAAAAAGTATTAAACAAAATATCATATAGGAACTGTAAATCCAGTTAACAATCTGAATTTATATAATAGGCAACCCACATTACGCATTAAATTATTTTTACTGCAAATTAGTATGAATGAATTTTTAGACTCAAAAATTTAACGGGTTTTGCGCGTTGATTTTAAATAAAGATAAAGAAATCAACTTATACGAAAATTTTGTCAATAATTTTAAACTTTAGAATTTTCACGATAGACAACAACAATTACAGACTAAATTCATTAATTCAATATATTTACTAAAAAGCAGTGAATATTCTCTCCTAGTAAGAAGTAAAATACGTACAATATTTTATATTGTTCTCTAAAACTTAAGAGAGTTTGAAAATACAAATTCGAATGGTATTTTTTCGAATATTTCAACGAATTGCAAATGCTAGAAAAATCATTCAAAAAATATTTTAACGTTATAAAAAATACAAAATATATAAAATAATTTTAAAGATCTATTCAATCATTATTTGAACTTTTCAAAAATCTTAAAATATTCCAAAAATTATAATTTCTAGAAAAAAGGTAATAATTTACAAAACTTATTAAATTAGAAAATTTTCTGGAAATTCTACTAATCGAATAAGGAATATTTTACAGATATTTTGAAGTTGGACTTTTAAAATTCAAAAATGTAACATTTTATGAAAATCACCTTTATAACACTAGTATTTTAAGAGCTTCTTTAGGAGAACATTAATCACCAAAAAAATCATAACTGACTATATAAATAAATTGAAAAAATATTTTATATTTTATAACATTTTATAAAACGGTATCATAAAACCTCTTTACATCACGCAAAAAAAAACAAATGAAAAACGATTTCATTTCAGTTTTAACCATCTTCAAGTTAAAATAACAGATTTGACTACTGCAGATGACATTTAAAATGACACTTTTGAAATAAAAAAAATGAGTCATTCCCGAACGAGTGTCAAATAAAACCCGGAGGGAAAAGGTGCGCCCATCGTCGATGATGAGCTATTGATGAGCGAAACACGTTAGCACCAGCTGAACCAATTACATGCGCAAATCCTTTACAAAACCGCTGCGGTGCTCTCCCGTCTGCGGTCCCGCATCAGTTTGATCCCGGGATTATCGGGAGATCCTTCGCCCGCATCGTTCCGCCCGTACGAGCGGATGGAATGTGCGATAGGAGAGCTAACAACTTCACCCGAAAGACCGCAGATGGCGGTGTAATGGTCAATGTCTTATCCCAATCCCGGAAATTTGCAAGTCAGCCACGCCAAACTAATCTATTTGGTGTTTTTTGCATTGTGGGTGCATATTAATTTCGCGATTACTCCATTTCGTGTTTGACAAGTTTTTTGCGTTGATACACATGTTGACTGATGAATGTGTGAACCTCCCCTTAACCTTAACCAGATTCACCCAGATTAAGGAGGGGTTCAGATATTCGTCAAAATTGCATTTAAAACTTTTGGATTTTTTCCTCAGACGGTATGAAAGATTTCAACCTTAACATTTTTTAAATTGTTTATATATGTATTGATTATATCATTTTGATTTTGAATAATTTCTATTAAAAATGAATTAATTAATATTGAAATTTCACACTTTTGAATGACACATCAATTATTCTGCCAAATCATTGTCCGCCATATTGCTCTTTCGTGCTGCATCATCGCCGTATTGTCCTAACCAACAAAAATCAAATTACAACGTTGCCGTCCACTCGGCAGCAATTTATTTCAGCTCCAGCAGGAAAACCTCGCCAAAGAAAAACTACAAGGGAGCGTCAACAACACCGAAATAAAACATTCTTGTTCATAAAAAGTGCAATGATCGTAAGTGGCTTTCGGCGACGTGCAGATAATCTGCGAGCAAAAAAATGATATTAAGGATTTACAAGGGCTAACAATGTGTACGGCCTTGTCGACAAGGGTCGTCCGACCGGGGAATCCCTTTCCTCCCTACTCATCCCCACTCCACCCTACACCACCTTCCATCGCACGTAAACCTACACAACACACTGAGGGCGCTTCTGTTCGACCATCGGAGGTGACCATCGGCCGGGAGATTGGCGGGTTTAGAAATGCGCGTGCAGCGACTACGAAATCGCTCGGACAATATAAATATGAGTAGGTATGTATGTCTGGTTGCATTCGGACAACTTTTCGGATAACATATGCGACGCGAGCAAATCCTTCTTTGTACTGCCAATACTGGGATAAGCCCCATCACGAGAGATGATGCCGGTTGATGAAGGATATGTCCCATATCCCCCCCACCCCTCATCCCCCACTCCACAACACCTTACGAAGACATCGTGTTTTGGGGGAAGTGTGGTAATAAGTGGCAAAGTTGGATGTAACAAGATAACAACACACGCTGACAAAACAACTTAACACCTAAAAAGAAGCGCAAAACTTGTGTTGTTGGGTTATTAATGACAGCATGTGACTTTCCCGGAAGAGAAGTTTATTAAACAAGTTCCAAACAAAGGGGTGTTATTGATTTTTGTTTTGTCTTTGTTTGGTCTTATTTGTTTTGTTGTATTAATCACCATGGTAACAGAATGGAGTTTGTTGATTTTGTTTGTTTTGTTACCATGGTAACCATTGTTTGGCTCGCTGTGAAGATCATCACCATGGCAATGTATACTTGAGTATGGGTAACCATGGAAACATGAGTCATAACAAATCACCATGGAAACATGTGTAAATCAAAACAAACGGTTTGTCAGTTGAATTTTTGGAATTAAATTCTTAAAATACGATATAAAGCAAAAAGAATTGTTGTTCAACTTTTACAACCTTGCACAATTGATGCATAAACCGGGAATAAAATCGTATGCGCTGCTTTTGACTCGAATTCCTTCACATTTCGTGTTGACAATGCGCAGTAAAATGCGAACGAACGAATATGACACATTTTGATGCGCCCAACAAATTGTAAGGATTGTAAAATATTATGGCCGCTCTCTGTGTTTTTATGGCCGCCTTTTCTCTCTCCGCTCGTTGCCATTCCATTTCTTTGACCCCCTCCCCTCGCCCCACTCCTCTCCCCGACAGGGGAATGGATTCGTTTATATATTTATATCACGGCTACAGATTTCCAGTCGATTTGATTACACTTTAATTGTATCGTAAACGCCAATTCACTCGAATGGCGGCAATCAACCAATATGGAAGATCACCTCGTGTTTTTTCTTCTTCTTCATTTTTTTTTGGCTTCTTCTTCTTCTTCATTTTTTTTGGCTTCTTCTTCTTCTTCTTGGATGAAAACGTCAAGCGGATTTACATATGAGACGAGGAATTTATTGAACATCTGGTCGCGCGCTGCAGGCTTCAGGTTGCAGTGGTAAAAACGTAAACTTGGTTGCATAATTGATGTCTTGACACAAACGCGTGATGGCGCTCGCTGACCACTCACTCTACGGTGTAGAGTAAACCGGAGCAAAAACCCTTCGTGGTTGAGAGAGGGTTATTTCGGGCTTGTGGATTATCGTGGGGATTTCGGGTGGAAAATCGACGTTCAACTACTCGTTCGGCGAATGCTCGGTGTTTTCGTGGCAGCTTCGAGGATTTTACAATAAGTCGATGTCAATCCGGCTAATGATACCTCACGACCGACGACGCCGAGGATGTCGGGAAATTGCTGCCCTCTTCCAGCAGGATGGAAGCAGGATGGAATGGGAGGAAAAGGAGTGGGGAGGGGGGCTTAGTGGACCATATGGCGCAGATGAGAGTTAGTTTTCCTGTTTGTAATATTCCTAATGACGAGCCGGCATGTCGTCACATCCCACCCGAACATGCACGACGACACGAACGTCAGACGCGTGCCCTGACTCGTTGAGCGTCATGACATAACCTACAAAACATATGGGGTCGCTTGTCATTACGCTATGTTATGAATGTCGTCCATTCGCATACGTGTTTTTTACCAAAAATTAGATTTTTAAATTATAACTTTTAAATTTATCAAATTTTTCATAAAGAATAAGAAACCATAGAATATCATTTCACTGACTTAATAATTCCAAATTAAAAAATACGATTTAATTAAACCGCCCAAATGACTCCCCACTTTTTTTCTTCTTCCTGAAGAATTTCGCCATCCACGAACGAAAGAAATCAATAAGAAGTTGAATCACTTGGTGTTTTAATTAAAATCGAAGTGGCCGACGATTCGGAAAGTCACGCCGCCATGGCAATTGTCGGCCATATTGCCCTCCTTAAAGAGATAATCGTCGAAGACTTGAACTCGCGGCGTGTGCTGCCGACGATGGCGAACAGCTGTCTGCAAACGAGCGAAAGTTACGATTTATGGCTTTTTCCGAATTACGCCCAGCGTCACCAACCCTTCGTTTACCCATGGTGCACTTGCTGCCACGTCAGCTTCGAGGAGGACCGATAGCGCCCTCGCGGAAGGGTTAATTTCATGGGATTAATCCGTCGCGTATTGAGGGTTGCAGCATTCGCTTTGGTTACACGGCTATTACAGCTATCATTGAGCCGTTCGAGGAGGTCTTCCTTTCGGTGGTTGTGCCTGGGGAAGATGTGTAACAATATTGTCAACCACCGATGCTGAAGAAGAAAGAGGAAGAGGAGAGATGAGGAAGTTGGTTCGCATTGAAGGGAAATGATATGTAGATGTTTGTATTACCAGGATGGGTGAGGTTAGGTTAGGTTATGTTAGGTTAGATTTTCAAGGGGAGAAATCCCTTCAAGTTTTTAAGTAGGTAAAATTCGTAATGCAAATATTTGCGGATAAAAATGAATGAATTTCTTTTTTAAACTTTAAAAATTTAATTTTTTAATTAAATTTCAATTATTTAATTTCTTTTTGTTTTTAAACATTTAGAGATTACTTGAAAAAAAAACAACAATAAAAAATAAACATGAACAGATGGCGTCACTTGAAAATATGCTCATAATTGAATAATCAAATAAGAAATCGATGATTCACAATTTGGGGATTAACCAGATGTGTTGTATGTGTTGCCTAATCAAATCGCATCGAATCAGTGATTCGAATCGGACTCAGAAAGAAGGAGAAGAAGAAAAAAAGAAGAAAGAAAAGAAGAAGTGAAAGCCAAACTTGAAGTAATTGAACTGTAAGCTCCCTTGACAAGAGAGAGGTTCTTGTTGGTTGTTAATGGCCATTAGTCAATCAAGCGTAATGATTGTTGACTTCTTTGATCCTAATCTCGTTTTGGGTCTTTTAATCCAGAAAATGTGATTTTATTGCGAAATTGTGATTTCGAGCATCATCTGAGAGATTAATTTTATTTCTTGTATTGCATCGACATAAAATTTCTCAAAAAATTGGGAGTTCAAACTTTAAAAAAATCATAAAATGAAAGTAAGTAAACTAAAACAGTGACATCTATGGGCAAATGAGAAATTAAAACAAAAATTAATAAATTAATAGGTTTTTTACAGTTGAGTTAAAAACTTTGTGAATGAAAAAATAAAGGAGTTTGAAAATATTGATATCAATTTTTTTGAAAAATTTAAAATTAAAATTTAAGATTTTCAGAGAATTTTGACAGATTAAGTAAAAGCATTTTCTCCCACTACTCTTTCTCATACTCTTTCTTTCAAGTAGTAATATATATTAATAATTTTGAATACTAACTAAACCAAATAACGTAAAACTTTTAGACAAATTTTAAATTTAAAAAAATCAAGGAATTCAATATTATTGTCACTAGGTACTTATAGTATCTAGAGACATCTAATGACAAATATAATAACCCACGAAACAGAATGGAATTTAGACAGAGTAAGTGAAAATATTTTGTAAATGTAAAAAATGAAGGAAAGTTGTTTAAAAAATGATCTCTATAAACAAATCTGACAGTTGAAAGTTTTCACTTATATGAACAATGAATGAATTTGTTTGTTTTTTTATACTTTAATAATTTAAATTTGTACTTTACATGATCTTGTTTTCATTTTTACTATTATTTTGTTTAAACGTTTAGAGATTATAATGAAAAAATAGTAAAATGTAATTCCATTATTAAACTGTTCAAAAAATTCACAAATAAATTTAGAAAAATAATAAAATAAAAATATTAAAGTCACTAGATGCAATAAGGAATTTTGACAGATTATGTGAAAATATTTTGAAAATGTAAAAAATGAAGGAAAGTTTTTTTAAGTGACCTCTATAAACTAAATTTGAAAGTTGAATAATGGATTTTCAATATCAAATTTTTCCAAAAATTGACAAATTTATTTAAAAGAATCATAAAAATATATTAAAGTCACTAGTATCCAGTGACATTAAAATATATATTTCAATTGTGATATCTATGAACAAATGTGAAAACTAACCAAATAAAAGGGAGAATTTTGACAGCAAAAAACAAAAAGAAATAAAACCTTTGACCGAGGATGACATCTATGAATAATTTTGTAAACTAACCAAACAAAATGTAATTTTGACACTTTGTATAAACGTGTATAATGGAATTGTAGCAATGCATAGAGACACAAAAAGCCATGAAGATTGTGTTGTTGATCCGTAACGAATACATAAAGGAATAGAAGTCAAAAGAAGCAGCAGGCGACGAAGACGAGGAGGGGGGGGGGGGAAACGAGAGAATGCAAAGTAGACATGTTGATCCCTTTCAGCCGACTGATCCGTGTTGACATTCAAATTTCTCTAAGCTTTTGAATTCCTTATATATAAAATTCCTCGCTCATGGATGGACCGCGCACCGACATTCGAAACGAAATGAGAATTGTCTGTCATGTCAGCAAATTTACATTGATCTATCCAACGTAAGCAAGGTATCCACCATCTTTTTTTTTCTTCTTCTTCTTTCTGCTCCGTTTTCATTTTGACGCAAAACATTTCCGCATGATATTTTCCGCTTCGACACTCATCGCGCACATATCTGCAACACGATGTGCTTAAAGATGATCTTTTTTTTAGATTCGAGGACGACGGTGGCGCCCTCGTCGTCGTCGAGGCTGGCGGCGTAATATAAGTTAAGTGAAGCGCGCGTCAAAAGAAGTGGAAACCTATTGGATTCGTGGATATTGAAGCGCAAAGCTCCGGATGCCGAGGAGGATGGCGGTGGAGGAGGAGGGGGGATGGATGGATGAAATGAAAAGCGTGTCGACCGACAAGTGACAAGTGAGACATCTGAAAAAAGATTCCTTAAGCGGGCGACCATGATCGCAAGCGCGAGCGCAGCGTGGCGGAAAAATGAAAAGCTAAATCCGGTTAGCGTTTCAATTTCCAAACTGCTTCCAATGTCGTACAGCGCCCCCAGCGGCTTGTAAGACCGCATTTACCGCAAGCAAGTACTTATCTCCCGTGTATGTACGTATGTGTGTGTGGTTGCATATGTTACCTAAAATTTATATCACCTTAGATTGAAATCGCATCGTTTTATTTTTTTTTTAGAAAATGTTAGTCCTTGAAAATCTTTTACAATAAATTTCAGAAAAATACAAAATATAATTGTCTTTAATCAATGTTGATATTGAATGTCATTGTCGGTTGCTTAGCAACGATACTTTAAACAAATACAAATATACAAATCTATCATATTTTAACCCTCTCATTTCTTCTTGAAGGGGAGGAAATGCTTATAACCCTTCGAAAAACCTACGCGCTCTTCATGTCATTAGTTTTACGACTTTAATCCCACAAACATGTGTTACCACATAATATTTTATGCGTATTTCGTGAACGCATGCGCAAGAAAGATACATTTCATTCCATGTTTACATGATGATACGCATCGTTGTAATTAAATTAAGATTTTGATTGCGCATTCAGCTGTTTTCTAATTACACAAGTAATCTGCCACGTAATACGCATTTTAATGATTTATTTTTAATAATTCAAAATGGAGGTTATGAGAAATATGCTTTGAAATCATTAAGTAATGATTTACTTTATTTTAATGAAATTCAATAATTTTGGGGGCATAAAAAGGAACTTTTTTTTCAAGATATTAATATGGATATCTCTTCCCAAATTATAACGTGTGATATTATTCCCCAAGGTGTAAAAAACAAGAATATTCCTTGATTGAGAAATGATGTATAAGAAAGTTGAGTGTCATTGTATAAAGTTTCCATGGCAACAAATTTACTTGTTGATAAATAAACTTATAATATTTGTATGATTATTTGAATTTATGCAATAATAAACTACATTATTTTTAGAGACAATAGCATAATATAACATATAACATATATAGAGTATAAAAAAAATAGATTATTCCCTGAAAATTATATATCGAGAATTCGAGTTTCCACGTTGGCACAAATTTTTAAACATAAATATCAATTTTGACGAATGTTAGTTATTTTTTTTAATTTCCCTAATTTATTCATTGAAATCATTAAAAAAATAATATATATAATATATTTTTGTGACATAAAAGATGATTTATTTAAAGTTCGATATTATTTACTAGAACAAAATGAGAAGAATACATTTTGATTGTTGACAGTTGATATGGCAACACTGGCAAGAAATGTAATAGTTAACAGCAAACATCACTTTTGACATATTGAACTTAAACTTTTATAGATTTGATTTTGAAACAACTTTTTCAAAATGAAATACTATTTTGTTAACTAATATTGTTAACAATTTACTATTAGAAAGGAAAAAATATGTCTGCTTCATTTTATCAGATGATTTTTGTAGGTTATACGCCAAAAAAAGAGAACTGTAAAGAAATGAAGAAATTTCCTAGATAGTCGCTATGCACAACAACAAAAAGAGCAAAAACATATTTGTATGTATGCCAAGATAGGACATAACCATAAAAATAGGAGGACCTCGCGGGGGGCGTCAACAATATTCGCGGATCCGCGAACGGAGTTCTCCGGCGTGGCTCGCATCATGCACGCCCCACGCGCGAATTTCTGCGGATCCGCGAAGCGCAAAATCGCACACAACCAAACCAAATACTTGCTTGACATGTATTTGACCTGCTTTCACACACGACCATAAATGAAGCGTACCATATTGAACCATGACACGCCTACTGCTGGGTAGTCAAACAATCAAACAAAAAAATAAACAAATAACAAAACAACATCGATACAAACAATATTTCATATAACCTCATAATGAGTAGTTTTACAAAGTACGTTCAAGTCCCGAAATGTCATTTTCTTTTTTTATAAGTTTATATCTTTTTTGGTTTTTTTTATCATTTTTTCTATTTTTATTTATTGGAGTACGCAAAAATAATGCCGGAAAAATAAGAGGGGCCTGAGCAATCACCGAATAATGTTTTATTTGTGTCCGCACCGAAAGTCAAAGAGTGGGGATTGATCGTCATGACAATGAAAAAAGCATATTGAGGGATATTATTAGTTACATAAAATATGTTATCGCTGTCACGCGGCGGCAGTGGCGGCGGCGGTGGTGGTCGGGGGCGAGTATAATAAAAACGCGTGGCCGAAAAATTCCATCTCTGAAGCGACTGAAGAGGCGAGAGAGATGAGAGGGTGGTTTCCGGCGGTCGTGGCGGTGGTGGTATGAATTGCTCGGGCGGCTGTTACGGCCTTTTCGCTAACCAGCAAATGCCCTTCTTTACGCTCGAACACAGGCTCACGGTTTGCTCGCCGAGTTCCATCAATCACAACAAATTTTAATATACGTAAACATATTATTAATGTTCATCGTATTCTACTGGGCGTTTCATAAAATGTTTCTAAGAAGTGTTAGAGCAAAATAGTTTTTATGATAGTTAGATTGGGGTGTTACTTTGGTCTAGTTGATGAAAGCGTGGAAAGTGAATTCAAAGTTGCTGGTTCAAATCCCATAATTTTATATTTATTTTTTTTGTTTTTTTTTGTAGTTTTTTAATGTAACCAGTATTATTACAAAAAAATAAAAACCAAAAAGTGCCATTTATATATTTACTGAATGTTTGTAAATGGAGGCTAAAATATCTTTTTATAGTTGTTGATATAAAATTGGAAATTTGGTTTATATCATAAACCCTCTGGTTTTGAATTCAAAGTTTTTGGTTCAAATCCCAAATTTTTTTAATGAATTTTCTAACTTTTTATAACTTTTTTTACTTATCTATTGCCTCTTAATATGCTTAATAGAAAAGAAAAAGTAAAAAAACGCAAAAAACAATGATTTGTACAATTTTACAAAAAAAATGAGGTTATGAAAAACGCAAAGGGTGAGGGTGCGCGTATATTACATGTAACTGCACTCATATACGACCCTTTTGCTTGGAAATCATTGACATTTATTTAGGCAGGAGGACATCTTATTGCGGCTCGCTTACCACCACCCCCCTCCACCCGCCATTCAGGGACACAACAAGCGCGGTCGCCGAAAACCACAATAGGAAATGCGGGCGAGTGGCACGACCACGACCGCAACGAAAGGCTCTAAGCTGTCAACAACTGCGGTTAATATTTGCGCACATAAATTTCACAAACCCTTGCTTACGTGTATCACCCCCGCCGACGTGTACATAACCTCCAAGTATTGAATTGAAATGTCAAACAGTCGAAAATTCAATTAAAACACTCCTGCATCTTGCAACTTGAAAGTTCAAAGGTAAACGCAGAAAATCCGCGTGAATTAAAAGTAGGCGCATAAATGGAAAGAAACTTCCAGTGATTACATTAAAATCTCGGAGGCGGCTGTGAAGGGTGGAGGGGGGATTTAATCACATCCGAAGGGGATGGCAAAAGTGAAACAAGTGGCAAATTGACGGGGAAAGAAGTCAAGCGTGCAACACTGTAAATAGAAAGCATTGGCAACACTGCACATGAGAAGGACAAAGAGAGAGAGATTGTGAATTAAGAGCGTTGATATCAAATCTTATTTGACGTTTAATTAGCTTTACGGATACTTGTGCTCATTTGGCGCTCTTTTATTTTATGATTGTGCATAAATACGTTTTGTAAATTAGCGCTGTGTGCGCCGCCGCCGCCACCGCCGCCTCCAGTGCTGCCAACTCGGACGGGGTTTGTTGCAGAGGGCGCTACGCGATTGGCGCAAATGTTTAATAGCTGTGTCGGGCGGGCCGCCGCCGAGAACATATGCGGAAGTCGACAATACGTTGGCGGTGGCGGCAAGGCGCGTCTTCATCGCCGCCGTCCCCCACCACCACCACCTCTTTCGCTGGTGTTCGTGCTGCACGGTCAGCGAGGCGCGCGAGGAAGAGTTGGGCGCGCATTCCGCAAGATATCTAGCACAAACGGGCGGTGGCGGCACTGGTGGCGGCCCGTTTCGGAAGCTCCGCCTTCGTCTGCCGCCTCCGCAGCGAGGCACGAACGCTTCGAATGTGTGTCAAGATATTTATACGTTGGCGGCGCGCACGGCATTTGTTTATGCCCACCGTCAGCCATTGGTGCATCGCCGCGAAAGTGGTGGTGGGGGTTGCGACGGGCGTGGGGGCGGTCGAATGTTTTTTTTTTTCGTCGGGTCGAGCTTGTGCGTCATCAACTTCCCAGATAAAGTGTAAAATGTAAAATTTCGATTCGCATGATAACATGATACCAACCCTATTTTGCAAACTACCCCATTTACACACAATTGAGGTTATAGAGGGTCACAAACACACAGTATCCGAAAATAAGGGTCGACAATTCTAGATAAATGCATCCATGTATCTACGTTATTTCAAAAAGATCAATTTTAGAATACAAAGTGCTGCCCTCTTTTGGAATCGGCAAGCCATTACAAATAACCTTAAAAAATCAATAAATGAACAACCCCCTTAATTTCTCTGTTTTGCCCAATAAGAAAATCACATTAATAATGCGTAACTATGGAAACAACAATATCAACAATGAAACGTCAACTGTCATTGTTTGGAATGTGAGACCTTCTTCTTCCCTCCCCCTCACACTCATTCACACAAACATACAATGCGAGAAAGCAACAATTGAAGGGATCATTTCCAAAAAGGGAGAGTGCAACGCATCAACTTGAAATAATTCGCTGGGGCCGTATTTTTCGCCTCAGTCATTTCCGGTTAGCGTTCCACTCGGACAAAGAAGCGTGTGCGTTCGGGGATGTGGTGGATGGATGCATCCGACCAAAATATCCCCGAATGCATTCATTCCGTTCGACTTGTCGATGTCGGCTCGGAGATGGATGCAGTTGGCCATCGAAAGTCAGCGACGGACACAACAAAAGAAGAACGACGTTGTTGCATTTGCTGGTTGACACACAAACGCTCGGATAAATAAGTCAGATACAATTAGCTGCCATAATTGAATGTCATTTCGACAGCGAGCGTGTAGGGGAGGCATTCATCGGAAAGGAAGTGATTTGTGAATTGATTTCAGTTTGGGATTTTCGACTACCAAGCAAACGACTTGTAGAAAAATAAAATTGGTGTTGGTTATAAGATGTTTTAAAATTTTAAATTTTAATTTGGGACTAGAAACCTGCCTTTATTTATAATTTTCTTATAGTTTGTAATGAAGGGTTTCTAGTAAGTATGTTTCAAGTGGATGGAATTTATAATAGTGTTCATTTATTATTTTGAAAGAAATTTCATTAGGTTTGGAATAATTTATGATTTAAAAATCAAAAAGTAATTGTTAAAGTGTCAAAAATTATTGTTTTATGAAAAAACATTGAAATTTTCTTGTGAAATCATAAAGTAAAAATAAAATTGTATTACAAAATAAATTTTAGATGTAATTACTCATTGTTTGCTCCGAATAATTTCTAGGTAACAATATTTAAATAGAAGTAATAATGTAATAAAAAACATTTATAAAATTGAAATTTCACAAAGAAAATAGTAATTGATCAATTAGTACCAAAAAACAAAATGATAGATGGACAAATCTCATGAATTATGATAGGAATAACATTGAAATCACTTGGATTAGAAATCACAAATGGAAATTTCCTAGTGAAATCATCAAATATGTAATTGTAAAATTGCATTTCAAACTAAAAACCTGTCTTTACATATAATTAACTTATTGTTTGTAAAGGAGGGTTTCTATACAAAAATATTCAATTTACATCAGTAATTCTGAACTGGCAATTTAAAAATTTCAGAAGATGAATAAAAATTAAATAAAACACTACATTTTAACTGTTTTAGTTTTGCGAAACTAATACTATGATAATTTAAATTTTAATTTCCGGTTGTGCTAAACTTAATACATGATTGATCTTTCATTATATAGTTTTCGATTTATAATTGATGATTAATTATAGATTAATGCAATTAAATACATGTTAGAGATTGATTAATCAATGATTAATTATTTATTTGATCAAAGCTTTGTCTAACCGGGCATAAACATTAAAAAATGTTATTTAAAGTTTCTTGAAAATTCATGATTTATGTAAAGAAACATCAAAGAAAAACTTGAAGATATCAAAAATGAGAAATTTAAAATTTTCAATATGAATCATAAAAAAAAGAATAATTATATTTCAATCCGAAAACCGTCCTTTACACATAATTTACATATTACTTGTAATGCCCGGTTTCTAATCTATAATATTAATTATATTCATGTGTTCAGAACTACAAATTGATCATTACCCAACATTTGAGAAACTTTAAGAAAGTAAAATAAAGCTTGAAAAATTAATTTATCAATTTGAGTTTTCCAAAAACGACAAAGTAAACCATTAAAAACATTTACTTTCAGGATAGGTTTATTTTAAAAAAATGAATTGCTTATAGAAAATTTACGATTCATATAAAGAAATTGTACCGAAATCATTAAAGTAAAAACCCACAAATTGAAATTACTTTGATAAATTTTAAAATTGTATATGAAATTATAAAACTATCATAATTTATGATTATCATTTTTGTTTGTAATGAAAGTTTTTAGTTTAGAATAAATATTCAAAAAATATTATTTCAATAATAAATTCTCTTTTATCAAAAATTTCAGAAAGTAAAAACATAAATTCCATAAATTTTACAGATTATTAAAAACGACATTTATGATAAAAAAAAATGTTTAAAATATCACAAAAAAGTTATAATTATCAAAACTGACCCTACATTGAAAGAAATTACACTAAAATTTAATTAATAATAAATAAAAATAAATTTGAGACTAAAAACCGTCCATTCCATTACATTAAAATACTTATTGTTTGTAATGACGGGTTTCTAATCCTTTCTAGTGATATTTAAATTCCATTACTAAAAAGATCAAAAATAAAATAAAAACAAATCCAGAAAATTAATCCAGTTCTTCATTCAGGTTATAGACAACAACCTTCTGATTAAAAGATAATCACATTCTTAGTGTCGTCGTTGTAGAGAGGGGGAAACCTCTGCCCCCTCCTGCAACGACCGGATATTACAAATATCTCAGATATCTTTGGTTATCCGAGTGCAATTTTTAAATAACCGTATCGCCCACGCAGCCATCCATTAAATATGAACGGGCTGAAGGAGCGGATGGTTGCCGCCAACAGCCGCCCCTCGAAAAACACCTTTTGATCGTTCAAGCGCATGTTATCCGTTCGCAGCCACCACCATCACCATCACCAACACCAACACCACCATCTCCAGCGTTGACGGCAACGAAGGCGAAGAAAGAATGCGCACACTTACACTTATAAGTCACACTTTTACAGGGAATGGTGGGGGGTGGGGGCGGCAATGAGGATGATGCCTTCACCCAACCACCCAACCACCCATCCACCCACCTCAAGAAGCGCACTTGAGGACGGGCGGCAATCGCGACGACGTATTAAGGGGATGCAAAAGACACAGTTGTCGCCTTTGCCGCCCCCGACTTCGACGAAAGAAAAAAACTCAGATACTGGTATAATTAAAGAACAAGCAGTGTAATTCTACTTAATTAAATTCCATTCACACGTTGCGCTGCGGCAGATGCCCACCCCCAAGACTCTCCACGGCCGTTGGCGAAGTCTTGGGGGTGGCGGCAAACGACAACGATATGAACTTTTTTCCACTCAATGAGCATTAAAACGCGGCATTTAATTTCATCAGAGATCTAAGCGAACGCCGTCGACGAGGAGATTTCTGACCGTAAAAAGCGACGACATTTGCCGCCTCCAGTCGCCCGACTTTTAAACCTTCCATTCAACAATCTTTGCTCCTCGATGGCCGTCTCTTCGTATTATTGCCCGTACGATGGGGTCGCATCAAGATATTGCCGCCTCCACCAGCATCCAAGTGCAATGGGGGGCGGCAATTCGCACAACTCGTGGAAAGTTGAATAAAAGCGCAACAACGCAAGATAAAGAGTGCAATAAAAACGCGGTGATATCGCGCGCGCGTTGTTGAAGACGTAAACATGGAGGCGGCGAAGATGGTGGGGGGCGGCGCGGGCGGTTATGTCAAAGAAGTGATAAAGCATTTGGTTAGTGTTTCTCTATGGGTGTGTGTTGTGTGGGGAATAATTACCATGGTCGAAGAGGAAGTTCGTCTTGGCGATGCTGTACGCCGCCGCCGCCGACGATGGCAGCGTCGGGATGCTGAACGCGTACGCGCCGCTCCCGAAGCCGGCCGCTCCGAAGAGAGGGCCCACTGCAACAAAGGATACAGACACACGTACGTTAGCCCAGAATATTCGCTCCTTCATATTACCATGCGAAAACCACCCACCGCATGCAGCACTTGCATCGCGATTGTGTAATTGCATTTCACAGTCGTGTGGTGGGGGGTGGCGGTTTCTATATTCATAACTGCATGGTTATTACATCATCCATTGTGGGTGTATTTCAGTTTGGGTGATGGGCACGAGGAATGTTTTATTAGTTTTCGTTCAAAAGATGGGTGAAATTTGTAAAGGTTTACTTTACGAGTTGTTTCTAGAAGGATATGTTTCATCTAACGAGCAATATATATGTGAATTAATGAGTAATGAGAAAAAACCAATGAAGAATTAAAGTTATTGTAAGGAGAAAGAATTAGGCAATAAATAACGATGAAATTTCAGTAAATTGAATGGAAATTCACTTTACGAGGTGTTTCTAGAAGGATATGTTTCACCTAACGAGCAATATGTAAATATATGAGTAATGAGAAGTCAAAGGAAAATTAAAATTATGGGAAGGATAAGGAATTAGTCAATAAATAACGAAAAATTCAAGTAAATTGGTTGAAAATTCACTTTACGAGTTGTTCTAGAACAAAATGTATCATCAAACGAGCAATATGTCAATTCATCAATAATGAGAAATTAATGATGGATTAAGATTTTTGTACGAAGAAAGATTTTATCAATCAACGATAACGACAACATCCCAGTACATTGAAAGAATTCACTTTACGAGCTGTTTCTAGAAGAAAATGCTTCACCTAACGAGCAATATGCGAATTAATAAGTATCTAAATAGAAACGAATGAAAAATGAAAATTATTCTTAGAAGACAGAATTAATCAAATCACGACAAAATTTCAGTGCAGTAAATGGAAATTTACTTTACGAGCTGTTTCACTTAACGAGCAATATAAAAATCAAAGAGTCAAGAGAAAAATCGATGCAAAATGAAAAATATTGTACTTTATAATCACAACAAAAAAACCCTTTACATTAATTGAAAATTCACGTTAGGGGAAGTTTCTAGAACAAATGCTTCACCGAACGAGCAATAAATGCAATTGTTACGAGCACTGAATTAATGAGTAAGAGAAAACATTAAAAACAAAAAGTTGGTAGGAGGAAATAAATATTCCAAAAAATATAGAGTATTTCGAGTGGTGACTCATTTAACGAGCAAGTGCCTTACTTAACGAGCAATCCAATTATTGAAAAAACTAAAAAATTTTGAAAAACAAGGAAAGCATAAGAAACGAAAATTATTCCCAGAGGATCATAAATTTGATATATTGGATGAAAATTGATTTAACGAACTATTTCTAGAACAAAAGTTTCATCTAAAGAGCAATATTCAAATTAACGAACAATACCAATACCAAATGTCATTGTAATTATATTTGATAAATGATTAATTTTCATTAAAAAAAATTGATTGCTTTGAATGAAAACTCACTTTACGAGAAAATTCCAGAACAAATGATTCACTAAACGAGTAAAACTATTGCTATAATCAATCATTGAATGGACAAGCAATAAAAAAATAAAATTAAAAAAATTGTAAGAGGGAAGGAAAAATAATTATAATAATCTGAGTACATCGATTAGAAAATCATTGAAGGAAAAAAAATGTCTCATCGAACGAGCAATAAAAATTAATTTAACGAGCAACAAGAAAATCACTGAACATTAATAATGAGAAATTAAATGAAAATGAAAATTATTTTAAACGAAAAAACTTGGAATATATTGAAGAGAAACTCAGAGAAGGATTTAGAAGAAATGTTTCATCTAACGAGCAATTTAATAATTGGTTTCAATAAATTGTGAGTCAATGAGCAAAGAAAAAATAAATAATTCTAAATGAAAATACTTTAACATGAAATAATTAATCCAAAAAAATTTAAAGTACCTATATCAAGTGGAAAATTAATTAACGACTAAATATTTCACCGAACGAGCAACACTTTTGTTACGAGCAATGACTGGATGGGTATTAAAGTAACCATTTTTCAAAAATTATTTGGAGAGGATAAAAGTTAACGGAAATCGAATGGAAAATCACTGAAGAATACAATTTCTGGAATTTATGTTTTACCGAACGAGCAACTCAATTGGTATAATTTTTAACATAGGATAATAGCAAAAATATTTTAAAAAAATGAAAAAAAAAACAAGAAATTTCTTATAATATTTAATAATAAACTTAATTGAAAAAAAATCAATTAAATACGAGTTTATTGACAAGAAAGCAACGAAACGAGGTATTGCTTCACCGAACGAGCAATGTAATTCATACAAGAAATTTTAATTAATTTTACGAGTTACAAGTATATTTTCAAAACCGAAACAAAAAATCAAAAACGAAACAGAAATCAGTGATAAATCACTTAACGAGCAAAAGTTTCACCGAACGAGCTAAACTTGCGAATTGACACATTGTAAATTATCGCCTGCAATTTCCATTGAATAGTCAAACAATTACAAAGCAATATCAGCGAGTGGAACTGTAGAGAAATTACCTCGTGATCTCAGTAACGACTCACGCGAAATCACTGGATTTTCCATAAAATATACCATTGACACCCGTGAGTTGTAGTAACATCTTAGTTCTTCCAACAGCAGCAGCAGCAGTGGCAAAAAAGTGTAATTGCCGCTAAAAATGCATTGCGCAATGCAGCGCGCTGCTCGTGAGCGCGCAAGATGGCGCAAAATCATTTGAATATTTTTCGCATTCCCGCAAAATCCTTTGCTTTCTCGAGCGCGCGCTCCCGACAGACGGCCCGAGAAATGGTAATGCGGTGACACGCCGCGTTTCGCTCGTACGAATGTGCGAATGTGTTCGTTTGCTGGGCGCACTTTTTGCGCGCGCGCGCGCTCGCGGCATTTCGAAAACAATTCGAACATAAATAAGTTGTCTGCGCTCTCGACGGACGCGGCGACAGCGTCGCAGCTTCCGAAGAGGCGAAGAAGAAGCGCAGAAGCACTCCGCGGATCGAGAAAAAGCCGCGGCGAGAATGTGTGAAGACGGCGCGAAGAGAATTATACGACATATTGTAAGTGTTGCATTTAATTCATGAAGCACGACATGAAAGTATCACGGATTCGACTTTCCGAAGAGATACGTTCCAATTCGTTTTTTTTTCTTCTTCTTCGTTTCGGGAAAGAAGAAGAAGAAACAGAGAACGACGGAAAAGGTTGTTGTTTACTTGATGTCTGATTAATTTTTGACAGCTAGAACATGTGTTCAGTCAATGCGAGGCAACGGTTGCTAGGTTACGAATTGATTGAAACATAAACATAGATTATTGCATTTTTGTTTCTAAAAATTTCTAAAAATTATTGTGAATTATTGTTTCTAGATTTTCTTCAGACAAAAAAGAAAAATAAAGCTGTTTACTTGACTTTAGATTAATTTGTGACATTGACATTTGTATGACGTCAAACGAGCATGTTAATCGGATAAACTCGGCTGATACGATTGAGTTGCCTGGATACGAATCTGTCAGAAATCAATACAAACATAAAATTTAATCTTTTGCTAATTTATTTTTCACATAATAATTAAATAATTCAATGCAAATTAGTAAAGATTATCATGAATTTGCTTTCTAGATTTGTTACAAAAATAATAAATAAATAAGATTATTTAATTGACTTCTGATTAATTTTTGACATTGACATTTGTATGACGTCAAACGAACATGTCAATCGGATAAACTCGGTTGATACGATTCAGTTGCCTGGATACGAATCTGTCAGAAATCAATCAAACACAAAATTTGTTTGCTAATTTATTTTACACATAATAATTAAATAAATCAATGCAAATTAGTAAAAATTTGAAATTTGCTTCTTAGAAATGTTTACACAAATAATAAAAAATAAAATTATTTGATTCTGATTGATTTTTGTCATTGATATTACATACGTCAAATTATAATTTACTAAAATTTGTCAAGTATTATACTTCGTACTTATTTTCAGAAAAAAAAATATTGAAAAGGTTGTTTACTTAATTAATTATTTATTTTTAAAATCAATATTTCATTATATCAATTGAATGAAAACTTGGTTGCCTAGATACTAACTCGTTGGAATTCATTTCCTAGTTATTTGACACAATATTTAAATAAATCCAATGCAAATTTTGAAAAATCATCATAAAAAATGTTTCATAGTAAATTCAAAAAACGATTTTATGCATTTTACATAATCTGATTGATTTTTGACATTGACAACCTCAAATGTCAAAAGCACATGTCAATCGTATCAACTCGTCTATCACGATTCGGTTGCCTGGTTACGAATGAGTCGGAAGTCAATGTCCACACAAAATTACCTTACTTACTTACATCTTGTGCAACTCGTCGTTGTTCTCGAATGACATTTAAATAACTTCAATGCGAATGACTAAACATCGCCATGAATTATGCAGATTTCGCGATTGGACATATTGCTATTCCCTTGTTTCACAACCCCCCACCACATCCTCACTCACATATTCGACTTCATGTCTTTCGAATGTTCTTAATCGCTCGTTCTTGAATTTGCACACAATACCAATTCCAGAATTGCAATGCTTCCATTCTCAACAAAAACAAACCAACAAAAATTTCAAGAAAATCACAAAGAAGTACAAGTTCTATAAGTAAATTTAAATGTTTCAAACAAAATAAAATAAAAATCAATAACTTAATTGAAGTCAATTGAAAACTTGAACAAAATAAAAATACAATAAAATAAAAATTCAGAGATGAAACTCTTCAGGGAGCAATTCGCGTTTTACACACTAGAAAATAAAATATAAAATCTTTTACAGCTTACAGAATAATCTTGTTAGTGCATCTCACAAGGGACAATTTTACGAATTGTACGAAAATGCGAAGAAACGAATGTGAGGATATTGCAGACATAAAGTTGAAGATCAAATTTAAATAAAAATTTTTTTATCGCCTTGTATTTTCGTCACCATGGGAACCATCCCAAACACGTCCCTAAACAAATAACAAAAACGAAATACTTTTTCTTAAATATGTCACCCGTTGAACCTAACCTAAGATTACAAATTAATTGCATGTAATTTGTTGTCCTAATAAAATAAATGTACGAAAATTGCAAATGAGAACCGTGTCTATTATTACGGATGCGCACACCTGCTTCACACTTCAATGCACTCGATGCACTAAAGACTAAATACTCGTTCGGTGAGTACTCTCCTCTCGATGGGAACTCGACATTTCTGACGTTGATTCCACGATGACATTTCCGAGTGAACAGTTCGGAAATATCTGCGAGGGGTGCGTCCCAACACCCGAAATTCGTCCCCCATTGTGCGCTCCAAAACTTAACCAAATAAGCTCCCGACTAGATATGTAGTATTAGCTATTATACCATTGAGTGAGTGGAGAGTAAGTAGAGGTAGTGTGTACTATTAGTGTCGAGGGATCAAGTTTGGGTTATAGTATATAGTGTAGTCAGTCAGTCACAGGAAGAGTCAGTCTTTTTGTGCGTTATTTAATTGTCAGGGTAATTTATCGTTTGACACCCTTTCACAAACAAAATGAAACGAGCAAACTAGATTGGTTGGGATTTTTGATGGAGAATGTGGAAACGAAATGAAGTTAGGGTTTACATCATTGTCACATGAGTGTAACATAAAGTTAGGTTAGGTTTGTAACATGTCAGATAATATAACATTTGGTTGATTAGGTTATGTCAGATAATTGAGGTTATTGTTTACATTATATCGTCAGGATGAATTCATGACTATTTGGTGAGATTATGTTAGGTTAGGTTTAAGTTTTTAAGAGTTTAGGTTATGATTGGGTTATATTAGATAACGTAAAATTTTGGCAGATTATGTTAGGTTAGATTTGAAATACATATGTCAAATAAGGTAAAGTTTAATCATTTAGGTAAAGTCAGATAAATAAGGTTATCGTTCACATCATTGCAGTAAGAATGACTATAAAAATATTTAGTGAGGTTATGTTAGATTCGATTTGTGTTTTCTTTGATAATGAATGCAAGATTGCAAGAATTATATCAGATAACATTTTGTCAAATTAACAAAAAGTAAGGTTAGATTTGGAATTTGACAAATAAAGTATAGTGTGGTTAATTAGGTTAAGTCAGATATATACATTGTTGTCATAAGAATGAATTCAAAAATGTTTAGTGAGGTTAAGTTAGGATTGGATTTTGTTAGTTAAGGTAAAATTAGGATAAATACAACAAATTATTGTCATATCATTGTCATATGAATGAATTTATCAATATTCAGTGAGGTTATGTTCGATTTGATTTGAGTTTTCTAACATAATGCAAGGTTTGGTTAGATTAGGTTAGGATCTGTTGGTGTTATATCTTATGTATGATATATGAAATGACATATAATATATGTGATATAATGGTAAAATTTGCTCAGATTAATTAAGGTTAGATTTGGGTTATGTCAAACAAAGTAAGTTTTCATCATGTTAGGTTAGGATTTTATACAATATAATATACAAATAAATTTTGGGGAACCTTAGAGAATTTTGAAATTTGATAATTTGGAAAGAGATGTGAAATTCTGCATTCGAAGTGCAATTAAAGTCCAAGTTATGAAAGAGCAATTAATGCATTCGAATCTGGCACGAAAACCGCATTGATACGTGCAGTCAACTGCAGAGCATTTTCCATCTGTGACGTGGCAGTTTCCCCCACCACCCGCCCTCTTCAACAATGCAATGTTGGTCAGCAATGGTTAAAGTCTCCACATCGAAAGAGTACCACAAATGCATCCATAAATGAATACAACAAAGATAAAAAATATCTCAATCTTTATATGATAAATGATCACTTCATCTTTATCCGACTACAAATTCACAGATATGAGGGTACTCTCCCAATTTGGGGACTTTAATCCTAGGTGTTTGCTGTGGTTGCATCCTGCCACGTCAATGCGGCCGCAAACCCGATGACAGCCGGTCCTAACCAACAAAACGTGGACGACTTGGACTCGGCTGTCGTCGGTGAACAACCGCCACCCGCACAGCACGCGCGTCACTGTCATGTACACGAAATGACGACGTCCAAACAATGCGAAAAATGCACATATTTACGCTGCACGAAATATAAAATATGAAATTAAATGAAATGATGAAATTCACGCATTGTGCAATTGAATTCAGTGAATTTGAAAAAAACATTCCATGTTGCCTAATGTGACGTTTAACGTCAAATAAATGCAAAAATTGCCGCCCGTACAGTGCAACGAGGAACGGATGGGATGGTGTATGGGTGGTTGCGGATCGTGCCGTGCATACAAGTTGCAATTAGACACACGTTTGTGTTTGTATTGGACGATTGGGTATTCGCATGGTGATGTTCATGCTGGTCCGCAATGTGAATGGGGAAGAGTGGGGGGAAAGGGGGAGATCTATTCTATTCAGTTTCCAGTGTTCTTCACATTTCCGGTCATTGTAAACGTGTCTATACTAATAATTGGTTGTATATGGAGGGAGGGAATATTTGTGCATTTGGTTGCATACATCATACAATGCATTTTCTTTGAATTAATTCCTTTGAAAAATGGCTGCAATTTGTAGAACCATATTTAAATTATCTTTTATATATTATAAAATTAAAATTTAGCAGAAAATTAAATTTGGAATTAAGTTTGATAAACAATTTTGTATAAAATAAAAAATAACCTTTTTCTGTTTGAATTATAATGAAAGTTTTTGCAAACAAGCAGAGAAACGATACGAGACAATATCTGAAGACATTCCTCATCTCTTTAACATATGCTTAACATAAGTGAATAGGCAATAAACGTGCAATTCATTAAACCGTCGAAGAATTCGCGAAAAACCAAT
>JARJDZ010010901.1:0-16808 GCA_030264555.1 Aleochara sp. GC000083
TTCTATACGATAAGTCTAAATGCAGATTGATTTCAACAAGTTTGCAAAAAAGTCAAAAAAATTATTAAGGCTAATACCTTAGAAAAGTTGCCAAAAAATTCAAGGGCCCATAACTTTAGTTATATTTGGAATTTTAAGGTGAATTTGACGGCTATCTATTAATAATTTACTATTCTATACGATAAGTCTAAATGCAGATTGATTTCAACAAGTTTGCAAAATTGTCAAAAAGATATACTAAGGTTAATTTCTTAGAAAAGTTGCCAAAAATCATTTGTAGTTTTAATAATTTAGCATGTTTCAAAACCACTATTTAAAAGTTTATAAACGAACATAATAACTTCAAAGAAAAAATCGAAAAAATCTCTCAATAAATCCATCCAAGATAAATTGATATCTAAAAAACTTGTTTTGAAAATGATGTCATTAAATGATACAAAATTTACATAAAATATCAGTTATCCAATTGTCTCATTTACTCCTTCTTCTAATCACCTATCATTAGGATTATTATCACTTTAAATTTAAACGATCTAAAAGATGTTGTCGTTTCAATTAATGATTTCACTAAGAAGTACTTTCAGCTTTCCAACAGAAACAAGAAAAAAGGAATAAGAATGGAAAAAGGTGTTATCGTTGAAAATGACTTATAAGACGATTAGACGATTAGAATAGATCGTATTTAATCTGCTCGGATACGACAATAATGACACGTTTTCGTGCCTGATGGATGAGGATAGTGGAGCTATAATAGAATTGTGATGTAGTCATCCGCTTAAGTGCGATTAGAGTCGTTAAAGAGGCGTTCAATTCTATTAAGTACAATCAATTGACATCAGACAACAATTACATCTTTCGATGTAGAATTGTTAAAGCTATTTAGCAATTTATGAGGAAATTTCTTAAAAGATGTCATCTTAGTAATTTCTTATAAGGATAAATGAATGTTGAGTTTATATGAAATATTTTCTGTGATTTTGTAATTTTTGGGTTATTTTTCTATTCATTCATCTGGATCTCTCAGAAATATTGGATTCATTCTGTGTGTTCAATTTGTGATCCGTTTTTGCAAATTAAATTCTTCAAATTAAAATCTATCAGATTTTAACGTTGGATCATCATTTATGGTTAATTTATTTTGCAACAGTATTTGATTTTTTCATTAATAAATAATATTCAATTCATTGAAGAATTTAGCCAAAGGTTTTTTAATTTCTACCTTCAAAATCAGTTGAAAACTGAGTTTATCGGTTTATGAATAATAATTTTAAACGTTTCAATTAAATAAATTCAAATAAGTATTTTTATTATGTAATAATAATGTAAATTTATCGTGTTATCAACCAAATTTATTATCTATTTTGCAATATTTTTTGTTTTACATTTCGGATACTCTTTTATTTCCTCATCTGAATCTCCAGATATTTTGAATATAATTTGAGCTAATTGTTTGTAAATAAAATTTCAGATTAATGCAAGTAATATTTTGCATAATATTATTTTTGAAACTCTTGATTAGAAGGGTATATAATTTATGAAAATCTAAAAATTATCAGATTTTGAAATTTTGACTAACATTTTTATTCATTCTTCATTTTCAATCCTGAGTAATATTAATTTTGTTCGATATTTTTTTCGAATTTTACCAAAAATGTCAACCCTAAATTCAGTCACTATTTGTGATAAAGTCATAAATTAATCTACAGAAAGATACTTAGTTCTGTAATTCGGGTTACTTTCCTATTCTCTCATCTGAGTCTCCAGAGTATTTTACATTTATTTCGACTAAAAATTTTTCTTTTTTTTTAATTTTGATGGAGTATTGACATTTAAAACACCGTATTTTCCAGAATATAAAATTTAATAACCTATATATTTGATTTTCAAACATTAGAATTTTTCCTCGACCTGCATCGACTTTCCCCTCGAGCAATAGCGAACGTTTAAGAGCGCAATTATTTATTTCTCTCGATAAAACGCACGAATAAATATCGTCGTGAAATATACGCCCGAGGCGGCTGGATTTTTCCTGGTGGCGACGCGCGTCCACGTGAAGAGTGAAAGAAAAGTAAAAGCAAAGCAATAATTTATCATCCGTTCGCGAAACGCTCGCATTTTGCAGTTTGCGGTCGCGCGTCGCGCCGTAAACATTGCGCCTATTTCGCGCAAAACGCGAAATGGTAGCAGGCACGAAGAGTTTCGGCGAAAATAAATAATGTCCGATCGGCACGACAGCCATATTTATCTATCGCTGAGTTATGGCTACGTGTGCGCAGGTCTTTCTTATCGGGTCGCCGCCGGCGCTGAGGAGCGGATTTTATTTCATTTCTTCATTTATGCAAATGCGCGGCCCGACTTTCTGCCTGCTCCATTGACGCATGACGTCGACGGGAAAATACGTGCGAGAATTTTCCGTGCGAAAAAATGACGTTCGAGGCTTCCTTAATACGGCTTTTACTTCATGCCGAGTAAATTTTTTATGCAATGAGAGCTTTTGATGGGAAAATCAAATTGACGACAATACCAATAGCATTTCCGGATGGAATTTTGCAAATGTCTAAATAGCAATCGAAAGTACATTAAATTACCTAAAAATTAAGGTCTGAATTNTAGAAAAGTGGAGAAATTGCATATTTTTTCCTACATAGCTAATGCATTTGCCATGTGCAGACTTGCATTTGAAGAGAAAGAAAATTGTGTTACAAGTCGAGGGACGCATGTGCGTTCAATGATTTCTATTATTTCTTCACTTTCTATGCGACTATTTGCGAAGGTTATTATTATTTACTGTCTGGCTTGGAATTTGTTTGCGCGAAGAAAGTGCATTTTATTATGGCAGTCGGCAAACAAAGCGAATGAAAAAGAAGAAGATGAAATCAGAAAAAGGCGTCAACGTCATGCTGATGCTCATCAAATTTTCATTTACATCTTACAATCAGTATTATGCGCATATATCAGCCAAAAACATTTTCTAATATTTCACAACTTGCAATTTTCAACCAATTAAAATCCGCCAATTTATTTACTAAGGCAAATGAATTGGTGAATTCAAATTCCGCATTCAAAATTCATATGAAACTCGTAAGAACGACCAAATAGAAAGTCTGGCATTGTATCAAACATAATTAACGTGCATCTCCTCATTTGTTGTTGCGTTGCTTTATTGTAATTATGTTGATGGTGAATAACAAGGAGTAACATCCTAAGAAGTCCTTGATCTTTACCGTATCGTGTGGAGTGACTTAGTCAGCAATTACTTACTTGGCAAATTGTATTTGGTTGCTCTTTACGTGATAATGCCAATTTAAATTGCAAGATGCGGAATGAAAAGGCCATGGTTGTAATGCTCAGGGAAAAGGTGCATATCTTATGTGAACTTATCTTTGGCAGGTTGTCGGACTTTGAGGAGGGCAGCTGTACGTCGTGCCAAGGCCCTCGGGGACGACAAGAAGAGCGTCCGAATTCCGCGATGTCGCAAGAACGATGGTGGTTTCGAACCCATACAATGCAACAACGAAATCGTCAGCTCTTGCTGGTGTGTCGATGAGACCGGATTCGAATTACCTGGTACTCGAGCCCCAGCGGCAGCATTAGTCAATTGCACAGGTAACCCACATCCTCTACTTACCATCAACAATAGAACTCATTGTCTAAACAGTTTTGCTGCCTTTTTTTGGAGTGCTAAATGAAAGTTTAGTGAACTCTTTATATTCGCTGATATTTTGCTTCAAATATTTGAATGATTGAGCAACGAATTCGTCGATTTCACCATGATGGAAGTGTGGGAAGTTAACTTTTCACGCGCAACCCGAGCAAAAAAGGTCACCTGAACTTTTCGGGCTGCGCGGGATTATGCAAACTTCATAAAGTCAGTCATAAAGTCAGTTTAGATATCTTGCGTAAATATTGATTCCTATCCAATTCATTCTCACTAAGAGATTCGTGCATTATTCAGCCTAGAATTCTACAATAGAACAAAATCCACATTGATCCATCAAGACAATTGCATGGGTTTCATCATGAAGTAATCTGATTGTGTCTTCTGTTTGCAGCACCGAAAGCTTGTGCAGCTCATACATGTCGCATGTTTTGTCCTCATGGCTTCGCTCTCAGCAATGATGGCTGTCCATTGTGCAAATGCCGGGATCCATGCGATGATGTCCGCTGTCCGGATGCCTTATCGTGCCAACTCGAAGAGCTGGCGTGTAAGGATCCGCCGTGTCCACCGATTCCGACATGTACGTACCAACTATGTTCGACGATCAAGTGAAAGTTGCTATGAGGCAACTCTTTCTACTCATATTTTTTTCATAAGGAATACCGAACGCGTCAGCCACGCGCGTGAAATCTTGTTGCTATATGACCATCAGAACCTTTCTCTTCTGGTACATCAATATCAAAGTTCATGGCCGCGTTTCCCTATACAATGAACACATGCCAAACAAACTTCTGATGAGAAATGAGATGTCAACTTCCCCCAATTTGGTTTCAGGCAAGCGAGGACGCAGCCTGGAAAACATCTGCCCTGTTGGTGACCCTCTTCGTATAAGCGACACAATCCGACCCTTCCTCTGCGGAAATGACCCAACCAAACCCAGTTGCCCTCCAATGTACAGATGCTTGGTGCAACCAGGAAACGACTATGGAGTTTGCTGTCCGGCTTCGCTACAAATCCAAAAGGCAGGCACCTGTCCAGCACACAACGAACAAGTCTACGAATGTGGTATGATGTGCAGTCATGATTTGGAGTGCCCCTCGGTGCAGAAGTGCTGTAGCACTGAGCAATGTGGTTCTTCATGTGCCCATCCAAAAAATATCACTGGTAAGTCCTCCCTGAAAAAGTTCCTAGTAAAGTTTAGTTGTTCTGTGTATTTCTTAGAGTGTATCCATCAAAGGGCACTTTCGGAAGTGTTGGCTGTAAGTGAACGGGCTGGACGTGGGTACATCCCTCAATGTGCCCCAGATGGGCAATTCGAACCCAAGCAATGCAGTCGGAATGGATTGATCTGCTGGTGCGTGGATCGAGTGGGTAGAAAGATCAAAGGATCCATGGGTCCTGCAGAGAATACCAACTGCTCCCTGGCTGATGGTAAGTTGGTAATTGCACATTGTCGTGCCTTACACTGACATTTTGCTTGGTGCAGCACGTTCACAAACCTTGGGTCGAAGCATTAGTACCGGCAGCTCGAAGCATTGCGAAAGATTGGATTGCGCAGCGATCTGCGAGTACGGTTTCACACTTGATGCGAACGGATGTCCCACATGCAAGTGCGATGATCCGTGCGATGGTTACAAATGTCCGGAGGACGAGGAATGTATCACAGTGAAGGAGTCGTCCTGTGTGGATTTCTTGTGTCCTTCCCTTCCTGTATGTAGGCCCAAACAGGTCTATACCAATCCGTGCAAGAAGGGTACACCTTTAACGGATGACTTGAGTGGTGCCCCAATTGCTTGTGCCCTACGTTTGGATGACGGTGCCCTATGTCCGGATACCCATGAATGTACAGCTGTTCCAGGATCAACCCAGGCTGTTTGCTGCCCCTTGGAAGGTAGTGATGAAAATGTCGAAGAGACCATGACGGTTGCTGCTAATGGGGATGCTGAAATGAGACCACAGACTAGTAAGTCCAAAATCCAACCTCATTTCACCTTATAATTTGATATTTTTCAGTGTGCGAATATCTGTTCAGTTTTTCTGAAAGTATGGAAGGAACCAGAGAAGGTATGACCATCGCCCTTCCTCAACCACAATGTGACCAGGATGGTAACTACTTGGCTAAGCAATGCAGTAATGGGGAATGCTGGTGTGTTGATCATTATGGTACAGAGATCCCGAAAACTCGTGGGTCCAATGACGCCCTGAAAAATTGCACAGAAATTTGGGAAACTTCAGAATGTCTTGACCTGACTTGCAGGATGGGTTGTGACTATGGGTTCGTCCTTGAAGAAGATGGTTGCCCAAGTTGTCAATGCCGTGATCCATGCACTAGTGTGTCATGCGGGGAGAGTGAGCAATGTCAGTTGGTTGAAGTCAGTTGCAAGGACCATTACTGTCCGCCTGTACCCGCATGTCTTCCGAAGAAACTGGGCCAATGTCCCTACTTGGTACCAGCTACAGGTAGCACCACATGCGATTTTGCATGTAATTCCGACTTGGCGTGCAATGGAACGACCAAATGTTGCTCCAATGGTTGTGGGACCCAATGCGTGGAACCATTGGTACTAAGTGGCTGCCAGCACGCGCGCATTGTTGCGGAACATCAAGCCCACGAAGCTGGTATGCCAGCTGGCAGAATGTACATTCCGAAATGCACTGAAGAAGGTGAGTACGAGTCGAAGCAATGCAATCCAGGCAATGGGGAATGTTGGTGTGTGGATTTCCGGGGTTTCGAAATTTCGAAGAGTCGAACACGTAAGGCTCTAGACTGCGAGAAGTTTGAACGATCCGATTGTCCACTGTATAAATGTCGTGAAGATTGCGAGCATGGTTTTGCTTTGGACGACAAAGGTTGTCGGACTTGTGATTGCATCAATCCATGCGAAAAAATTAATTGTCGAGAAGATGGTGAATCTTGTAGACTTGTTAATGTTGAATGTACCAATTGGCCTTGTCCTCCTGTACCCATCTGTCTACCAAAAAAGGACAATCCATGTCAGACGGGGTCACCATTAAACATGGGCGGTGAACAAGTCAATTGTGGTCCTGGATACGATTCGTGCCCTTCATCCCATAAATGCGAATTGAGCCCAATTGGGGAGTACGCGGTATGTTGCCCAAAACCCAGAGACGTTTGCTTCGAACCATTGGACAATGGCACCTGCGACAATGAGGAGGACCTCCGAAATCTCACTCGATACTACTTCAATTCACGAACCAACAAATGCGAGGCTTTCGTGTTTAGTGGATGTCAAGGCAACCATAACAATTTCCACTCTGAAGAGATGTGCAATGCTGTGTGCCCTGTCCTCAGCCAATGCGAACGCCTCCGAGAGAAGAATCAACGTGCTTCTGAACGATACAACAAACCAACTTTCATGCCCAAATGTGATCCTAACAATGGTAACTGGGAGAACGTCCAATGCCTCGACCATGTGGGTGTTTGTTGGTGTGTCACTCCACAGGGAGAACCACTTAAAGGTACCCTCACACGTGGGGCCCAACCTGAATGCAACTTCAGACAGGCTCGAAACAGAGCGAGGGATCGTAGTGATGTCTTCAGCGATGCAGATCTGGTCCTTGAAGAACTTATGATGCAGTTGGGAAATTTGGAGGAGGAGGACGAAGGTTCTAGGAATGATATGGGTTCGATTGATTGGGAGCTGCCTTTAAGGACACGTTGTGAAGCCTTGGGGGCCAAATGCGATAGGGAGGGCAAATTTCAACCGGCTCAATGTGATGAAGACATTTGCTGGTGTGTAGATGAGGCTGGTAATCAGTTACCAAATACAAATACGTTCAAGAAAGGAGAACATTTGTGCTGTAAGTTCCCCAAATTCAAACATTCAATTTAGACTAACTCCTTGGGGTTTTTCTTTAGTGCCCACACCAATTGAAACTGTTGAGGTCACCTTGGGAATTCGAGGTGAATACGATGGTATTACAAGCGTCCCAATAATGAACCAAATTACGAAAATCATCAAGAATATGAAAGGGTCCATAACCAATGAGGGTATGACCAGTGAGATCACTCCGGATGTTCTTTACATTAAATTTGGGTTGGTTGGAAGCAAAAAGGTGGATGTTGCTTACCGACTTGAACAAATGGTAAGTCCTGATTCTTTCATTTCTGGAATACATATTTAATTCTTTGCCAGATCATTCAGCAAAGATTGCCTGGAGTTGTGGCTGACATTACAAGATCCCGTTTCATCCATAAACTGGGCAACAATGAACCCACAATGGTTGATCGTGTAGTGGCTCTGGAACACCGTGAAATTGTCTCTCAATCACCAGTTTCCTTGGTAACGCATTACCATACAGCTATTATCGTCATTGCAGCTGCTTCCGCATTTGTCATTTCCGTTCTAACACTACTTGTAATCCTTTACAAACGGAAGGTGAGTTCAAAGGACCATTACAAACAAGGTTCTAGAAATTACTATTTTTGCAGATGGCTGCATTGAATCGTCAATCAGAGAAGATCGTTGACGACAATCAACGATTTCTCTCGTTGAACCGACCAATCTATATCGAGTTGCCACAGGAAAAGCTGGGCCTGGAAGTGGGCACTGCATCAAAACCGGATGTGAAACCAGCCTGCAATTATCCAACAAATTAGTGATATGTAATCTAAACGTACTCTGAAGCTTTTTGCCAAAAGAATAAACATACGCCAGATTGCAAACAGAAGGAGGAAATTCGCGCTTTCATAATCTACTCAACTTTTTCATACGTGTTAGAAGCATAGATAGATGAAACTAGCTTTTAGTAGGAGAAGAATTTGTAGGATATTTTAGATGTGTTGGCAATTTTTAGTCGGATGTTTGGCACCAGAGGTATTTATTCTTTTGGCATCATTTAAGTAAATTATTAATTTTCATTACTCCTTGATGTTTGATGTAAGCGAAACAAGAACGTACTGTTTATATTTAAATGATATATTTTATGTTAAGTATTAATGTTGTAAATAAATGATAAGACCGATAATGCTGGCGTTGGGTTCATAGGAGTGCAGAAGGATTGCATTGTGTGTCGGCTACGCCACTGCAAAAAGCAGGTAAACAGGATCAGGATAACATCTAGAACGTAACGAAAACATCAATACGGAACGTCCGAACTTTGGGGATTCGCGCAGGCGTCAGCCCCACAAGAAGCGCCTCGCTTCGTGCGTGCAGTGAACTTTCGCCAATGTTAGTACGATCAGTGAAAGGGATAATTTATGTCCGTGCGGATCAGGCCTAAATGTGGAGAAAGGATTCGTGAGTGCTTTTCCACCGAAAATTCCAACAGCATTGCTTGTGTCTCAATTGCAATTTCCTGTATGCAATTTGCCCATCGAGGACCTTCCAGGAGAACTGTGAGTATTCTTTGTACCATCTCTGTTGTTTGTGGTTCAGTTATCCTTTCGAAGTGCACTTACATCCACATCTCAATTCACCCACATTTCATCACAAAGATACTTTTTAATTTGAAACCATTTAACCCAAATTGGATCCGTGCAAAATTTTGTTGGATAGAAGATGACCCATTAAGGATACATCACTAAACCACATGTAGTAACGATTTTAATACCTTTCTTGATCTACTAAGCCTATAAAACCATTTCATTGATGTTTCACCATCCACATCTCTTCCAATTTTACAGCCAAATGATCTTTTTGCTTCATTTCTTCTCCTTGTGTGTTCATCCAATGCTTTTTGTCGCTGAAGGATAATTGTGTTGACAAAATATAATATTTCAGGTGCTGCTCGAAGACTGACTCGCAACACCAGAGCAAAAAAGGCACGGAAAAGACGAAGGAGCAAGCAAAAAATTGGTGTTTGTTGGCCTCAAGCGAAGGAAACAGGAGACGTTGTTGACTTTCGTGAGTGATTGGTGGACGAAGCCGCAAAACTGGCGCCGTTCAAGTTCAAATTCAACCGGATGTCCAAGTCGAATCCTTCGACGCGGAGCAATTCGGTGGAGACGAACGAGAACTGTGAAAGCGAGCTGAATAGTCCTGCGACCGGACATGTGCCCGCCATTATGGAAGGAAGCGAAGGAGGCGATGTCGTCCCGAACAGTCCACCCCCATCCTACGAATATGTACTAGAAGAAGTAATTCTTGATGTTATCATTTCGATTTTGCATTTTGCCCCGTTTGATTTTTGGTTGGGTTTCCGGATCCGTGAAGTCATCCTCGATCGATGATACTTCGTAGCCTTAGATCTTCTTGTAGATGCATCCCCTCGAAGAATCAGCTCAATGTTTGCAATGTACTGATTGATCTTTTTTTGCTAGAATCGCATGAAAGGACAAGCGGGGGTGTCGTCGCCGACGAAAGGACCTGAAATTCTGCACAAGTCGTCGAAGGAGCTGTACAAAGCGGTGGCGAAACAATTCGGGATCACGTGCAAGATGTCGGACCAATGCAGATGCTTCGACTGCCAAAGTCACTACTTCGATTGCGAATACGAGCAGAACGAGCAGGAGAAGACCGATGGAGGACTCGGTGCTGGAACCCCGATGTTCATCTCAGAGGTAATGCACGGCACGGCATGCAACATTTTATAAAGATCGCTGAAGAAGCGCGCACGGCAATTACCACGTATCCATTGAGGCGCATCGACGGCGCTTTTTATCGATGCGAACCAGAGAGCAATTCACACGAAGCAACCACACAATCTTACAGCGTACCCCGACAAAGCCGAAATATCTACCAAAGTCAAAGAGTCTAGCGATGCAATTACTATAGAGATCTATACCCGACATTGAACGATGCAGAAAGTAACGTGTACATAGTCATAGATACATTGCGTGTGTATAGTCTGACAAATAGGGTGCTGCTTTCCATTATTGATATCTTATTGAAGTTGATGTGTTTTTTAAGAAAACCAGATCGAAAAGCCACAAAAAACCGAGGAGCAACCAAATGCTAGACATTGCATTCTCTTAAGATTACTCAATGTGCTCATAACTTTTAAGGAAAGCGATGATGCAATTATGATAGGAATGCAAAAAGCGAACATATTTTCTCACCGTGAATTGCGAATATTTTATAATGTGACTAGAACGTACGATTCTGATTGGCGAATTAAGCCAGAATTTGCATTGAGGTGAATCATCATGAAGGTTCGGTGAAATCCTCAACGCCCACCGCGATTCGTTTGTGGGAAAATTGGGAAAATCACGTTTTACTGCATACGTGTCGTGTGTCATCCTGCAATTGCAGGATTATGCACAATTTCCAGGATTAAACGGACACCTATGAGTCATTTTTATCCCGGATTACCACCGGGAGAATTCTTCCTAATTCCTAGTGATGAATACCAAGAATTCAAATTTGTACCATCAGAAAATCAATGGTCTTGATTATTTTCATATTATTTCATTTACAAAAGGACAATCAATTTATTTCATATTGATATACTTCATTTGTTTTGCAGATTTTTTAATCCAATCAATAAATTTTGTTTAAACATTTCTGATAACTTCAATTTGATTAAATATTTATTTGGCAAATATAGGAATGCAAATAAGGTTGGATGAAAAACGATGATTTTCCCTTTTGCATAGGAACAATTAAATATTGACTGAAGAATCCAATCCGCCGACGATATTTTACCTAAAAAATTAATGTTGATTAGAAAAACACTTTGGAAAAACTGGGCGAGTTGTCTGACTTTTACCATTCTGTACCTTAAATCTTAATTAATTTACACTCGAAATTAACAGCAATAGATACGAGAATACATTGGGAAATTGAAAATTTCAAAACTTTCATAAGGTTTCATTTTTCATATATGCAAAAAAGTTGACAATGATGAAAAACTTATTGTAGATAAATGACTACATGAGAACAGACTGCATGCACATGATAAACGTGTAGCATTTTGCACAAATTTAATGCCTTTCTCTAATGAAACAAGAAAAAGTACTAATACAAAGAGAAGTTTAACTAATTAAATCATATATCTTATATATCGAGTAGATTTTTAAAAATCATACATGGAATTTCATAAGGACGATGTTAAAAATTGCAAGATTCTATTAAAAATAATTGTAACAACATAACTTGCAATCATATTGTTAAACAACAATATTTCATTTCTTCTCTATGTACGATATTAAAAATTCAACTCGGTATATAATTTATATACATAGAAACAAAGAAAAAATATATGTAAATACACTGAAAATATACGAAAGAATGTGCGTGGAAAACGTATAAACTATTATAAATATTGTATACCTACTTAAGAATGTATTCATAGGGACATTTTCAATTTTTCTGTGTCTATATTGTACCTACATACAATTAATCGTTAATTAATTGAGAAAGTCTCAGTAAGTAAATTCAACAAAAGGAAACCGAATGATTTGATTAACAATTTCTGTACAAGGAAATTTGTTTAAAGAATATTGGAAAATGTACCATATAGAAAATTCTTCATAAGTGAATTTTGTTGATAACATCTTCGAAATATTAACAAACGAAACGTCAAATTGTATTGTTTGGGACGTTCGTTTGATGATCAACAAAAACGAAGAAGATGATGGACAATGAATTAAAAACATGAAAGGAAAAAGGACAAGAACAAGAAAAGCTTTAATTAATTATAAAGATACAAGTAATAATATATGTAATTACTAATTGAAACGTTGATTATTATACTCTATTATAACAAGAAATGATCTTTCATGATAATTAATATTCGATTGATCGATTGATGCATAAATTCAAAGAGAAAATCATTCGAAATTGATTTGACAAAAATGTTTAAAGGAATTGTACATTTTCATTATCATTTGTTTGCTCGTTTTGTATTTAATTTTGCTATGATATAAAGAAAATGAAAAATGAATCGTGGAAATGAAAAAGGGACATATTTTTATACATTTGTTCATAATATTAAAGGCCAAATGCCAAGTGAAAATGAAAATTGCATTTGTTTGCAAACTTTTATACCAAACATGTAATTCAAATGTAATTTTAATTAATTTTCATTTAAATGCTGAAAGTTATGAAAAAAAAAAAATTCGAATGAGTTGAATTATTTAATTGAAATGCGATTGGAACAAAGAAATTCGATAAATCATAAACATATCAATCTATTTCTATTGATCTAACAGGACAAAAGTTGACTACAAAAATACCGTTGCAATTTGTTAATTAGGAGCTACAATGAATGACACACAATATGTTAATTGTGAAATTGTGAAACTGTAAGGTAAATTAATTAACTAATTAATTAATTAACGTTGTAACATCAGCAAACAGGGTTTGTTACTTATAAATACTAGGTAATTGATGAATGAACAGCTTTACTTGTCGAATAAGCACGCAAACCGTAAACAGTGAAAATAATTCAATTCCTAATATTAGAGTATGGATAGCAACAAACAATGACAATGAATGCTGATGAATCCAGATGACAAAACAAGGCTTAAATCTATCATTTTCAATGAAACTATTCTATGAACTAATCAATGGCACTAATTACCGCAATTCTACTGCTCTAACTTATGTGGGTAACTTACAAGATAACTTAACTAATTAATACAACATTACTTAATCTATTGTACTTAAACTAGACTCTCTTATCTAGATTACGTATTTACTCATATTTATATTAGGATATCATTGACGAGTCGATCACATTCGATTTGAATTCATCAGAGTATGATTTTTGCAATTGGCAACAAATTCAGTATTAATATTTTATAGGTATTTGTAATTAAACTCTCATTTTTATTTCTTCGAAAGATAAGAATTAATTTGTTCATTGTTTATTTTCTTTCATATTTAACTTCAATATGACATAACTTGAAGCTAACCTAAGAAGTCACTGCAATTTAACAAATACTGAATTGTTTATCTAGGGATGAATTATTGATGATGATGATGTGTGTATACAAATACACAAATGAACAATTTAATGAGGATTTATTTAGGAATTCATGTAATTTTTCACATGCATATATATGATTATTGTATGAATTTGAACCATTATAAATTAATAAAAATATTTGCAAATTGATTACCTAATTTCTGATCTCACTTTTTATATTCATAGAAAAATTTATAAAAAATTTTGAATATCTATAAATGTATCAATCATTTTTCAAAAAATATATGATAAAGTTTAATGAATTTTGAGTCATCAAAAATAATTTACACATAAAGTTTTTTAATTTATGGTAATTGAAAATTTTTATGAACTATTTAGTTGAATTAATTATTTAGATGTATAAATATAAATACATATATTAAAATTTTATTATGAAATTATTTTATGAATATAAATGTCTCATTAATCTAGGGATACATAGATATTGAAATTTTATTAAATTAAAAAGTAATTATCGTTAATTATCGTTAATTACATCTCATGGAAGTCTGGATATATTAAATTAGGAAGAAAATTGAGATTTTGCATGTTTCCTTCGTGATTTTCTTCGTGATGAAAAATGTCTATTAAGGTACATTTTCTTCTTTATGCAAAAATGTAATAATAATGAAGGAGTTTATTAAAAATTCCATTTCTTTATTAGTCTCAGCTTGAGTTAACAATGAATTTCAACTTCAACTTTTATCAAGAAATGTGGAAATCGCAAGGAATAAGTTTTCTTTCAATTTTTAAAGATATTAAAATAGAGATGAGATTTCTTAAATAACTATTATATCATTTCTTGATTTGTTTTTCTTCCCAACTTCTTATCAATTGCTTTTCATGAGTTGTACAAAAAGTTGTCCTTAAATTTTAAATCCTTTTTGAAAATATCAACCTTGATTTCTGAAGGATAATAATCTTCTTTGGTCTAAATTCAAATTTACAATTTTCAATTAAGTTTATATAAAGTTCCACATTTTTCTATCATCGGATTTTCTGAAATCATCTTTTGTAACTCAAAATTTTATAGTAATCAATCATATCATTTGAAAATATCTTGAATTCGATTTTATAATTCTGATAACTAAGTTGTAAAAAATTAATCATTCAGATTCAGATCTTCATAAATTTTTTTTCTGAAGGATAAAAATTTTCAAAACATAACATTTTAGAAATTCAAGATAACAATTTTCAATTGTTTATTTACACAATTTTATTGTTTTAAAATACATGACCCATTAATTTTATCCTCCTAATTCACAAAATCATTGTTAGCAACAATGATGGGACTTTAAACTGGAACCAAAACACGTCCAACATTACTCCACCGGAAATTGGGCCGAATTCTCATCGTCATTGTCCTGAAATCATCGACATTTAGCCATTATGAAGCACCTCCATGTTCAGCACATCCACGTGCAATTCTGCACGCTGTTTTGATGGCTTGTGGGCCGATGCCAATTTGCGGTCCATTCTGCGCGGCTGTTTGGTCATCCGTTCGACAATTTGGTTTGCCAAATTTGCCAGCGTCGGAGGCGGTTAAATGCGTTAAACGCACTTGGGTCATCATGGAATTGCACGTCGTCCCCGAAGGCTCATTCGGCTGGAGCTTAATTGCATTGACCCGATTTGATCCAAAACTGAAACCCACACAGGACGTTCGTTCGACTCCTTTGATTGGACGCATGTAGGCCGAATTCGCATTCATTCGAATCGACGAACGAGTGCCAACTATAAATTATATTTGCGGTAATAGAATAAAATCGCCGCACGTTTAATTAGTGCGCCCGATATTCAATTAAGCGACGAAGCGATTGGCGTCATTAGCGATTTAATTACTACGTGGATATAACTGATCAAATTTTCGATGAATTAATTATAAATTTTAATGTGGATTAAACTATTGAGTTTTCGGTGTGGTAATACCAACATTTTGCTGTTTAATTATCATTTGCAAATTGACTTAATTATAGAATTGATTATGTGATTATGAGAACAATTCATGTAAATTATTGTTTCAATTTTGATTTTTTAAGATTAACAAGATTCAATAAGGAATTAATTCAAAATTTGGAAATAATTTGAATTTTATTCATTTATAGAATTCGTGGAGCCATCTAAATTTAAAAAGAAGAATTAAAGAAATTTGTTGATCAATTTTTTTAAAAATTTGCAAATTTTCAAAGAATTATTTATTATTTAAAATTTATAGGCCAAAATCACTTTGCACTCAATAACAGAAAAAATTTAAATTTATAAATTAATAATTAAATCTGATTGAATCGAAATACAAACAAGTTCACATTTATACTTATTAAAAAATATTTATAAACTCAGTTTTTATGTAAAATCTAAAAAACATTTAAAATCACATGAAACAAAACTAAAGTTAAAATAAAATCCAATTATAAATTATAATTTTCATTAATTTAAAAAGGAAGTGCTGCCATCTAAAAAGGTAGCATCGAATAAATTTGAAAACATTGAAACTTTAATTTTTGCCATTTGCAAGAGAATTAATATTGGCAAATGAATAAATTGTTAATTAACGTTGGACAAAAAGTATTCAGATAATAGCTTAATAAAAAGTATCACTAAACTCTGATTTTACATCACATAAAAACCACTTTTGAAGTCACTTACATAAAACAGAAATAAAATGTTAAAATGATATGAAATCTGCGTTAAAACCCGCACATTTATTGTCAAGCATGCGTCCAAAATGTTTCATGTTTAATTGTGTTCACTTTCCAGCACTAAATCACCTCTGGCGAACACAATTTACTGTCACGACCATAAAAATGGCACATACCTAGTTTATTATACCACTCCAGATAAGGGAAAATTGCGATTACACAAAGACCACAAAGTGTCACATTTGCAATGACAGACAATATGCCTGTTGTTGCCGTACAAGGGAGAAGAGATTATTACGAACGAATTACATCAAAAACGGTTTTATATTTGTTCATTATAATCGTTTCATTTTAAAAATTTAGAATATCTTTATTACATGTACAATATAATAAATAGCAATAAATACACTTGACATGGATTTGCTGTGTGTGTGGGTTTTGTTCAACTTGATGAGTATTTTTGGCGATTTTTGGGGGACAATAAAGTGAAAATATTATTTATCGCACGTGTGACACATGATGAAATTCGTCCTTTACGTCCTTTTCTTTCGACCCAATACTTTGCTATGCTTAGAATAATTTTATTTCTTAATAGAGATCCGATATTGTTTCTTTATACTCGCATTTTTTACATAATA